>VZTD01002228.1:498173-538085 GCA_013397725.1 Rhagologus leucostigma
CGCACCCCGCCCGCACCTTGATCAGTCGCAGCAGGTCGGGACAGTCCTCCGGACGCGCGTCGCGGATGCTGAACGAGGCCATTTTCGGCGACGCTTCCCCCTGCGGCCCCCTCGGCTGACGAGTCCCCGGTGTGTGAACAGGAGGAGCAGCTGCTTCTTCATTCGTGTCCCGGGCGCGGCGGCCACCTGCGGTCAGTCAGGCTGCGAGCATGTCCCGGCGGCGTTCGGCTGCTGGCACTCCCGGCTCGCTACCGCTGCTTCCCCGGCTCAGACAGTGCCGGCAGCCGGCCTCGGCCGCCCTATCTATAGCCTCCTCGCCCCGCCTCCCCAGCGCAGCAGCCAATAGGAGCGCCCGCGGTGCTCGCCCTCAGCCAATGGCCGCGCCCCTCCCCGGAATTCTGCCCGGGCCTGCCAGCAACAGCTGCGGCCGTCTCGTGACTCGCCCTCCCCCTTCCGCGCGGGGCGCCCCCTGGCGGAGCTGGGCGGCTCTGCGGGGCGAGACCCCGCCCGCTCTCCCGGGGCGGCGCACGGCGGGTGGCGGGACCGGCCCTCAGGGATGCCCGGCACCGCTGGCCCCGCTTGTCCCGGCACCGGCTGCCGCGGGACCCCGAAAACCGAGCCCGACATTGCCCTCGGTTCGGGGCTCTCCCTGCGCGGGCACTATGTTAGGGGCCGTGGCGCCGCCCTGGCCGCAAAGCGCGGGGCGGCGTTGGGGCACTTCGTGCACCGTGGTGGGGAGAGAGAGAAAAAAAGCCGCAGTATTTGCGGGAAACACGGAGCAGTGATCCGTGTCCAACCCCGGGCGCGGGGGAGCGTGTCTAGCACAAAAGTACGCCCCCAGGCAGGGGCGTCCTTACGGAAGAAGGTTCAAACCACTGAAGTTTAACCTTGGGATTGGGACATTTCCCGGTCTGGCACACGCACCGTAACCCGCCTGACTGGAGGGGAAGGGGTTGTGCTGGGAGAAGCACAAAGGAGTGGGTTTAAAGCAGGGGCATCTGCCAGTAGTCTGCCGTAAGGGAGACTGCGACGCCATGCCGATGGAGGTACGGATGTCACTGTGGAGAGAGGTGGGTGTGATGAGGAAAATTCCGTCTGGGTAGACTGAACAACATGACTTTAGAGTATGAGAGGATGGAGGAATTATCCTCAGCCCTGTGCTTCCTCTGAATATTACCTAGAGATACTGCTGTATGCTGAGGAATGAGCTGGGTCATGATCTAGATGAGCGTGTGGTCCATGGACCTACCAGCTGGGCCACCCAGAGAAGTGCAAGCCTTTGCCATATATGTGGTTTTCTTTTCACCCTCTTCTATTAACTGTGCCACTATCATGGCCATTCTTAGATATTGTAAAGGAGCTCTTCATCTTACATTCAGCTTAATCTGACTTGTTTTAAGAATGGTTTGGGATATGGGAGGGCACTAAGTCCTGCTGCTCACTCTCTCAACACCCCCCCTATTTTTCAGCGTATCCAACAAGCTACAAGGTTGGCCTTCACGTAGACAGAGGGACCAGCATGGAACATGATACGGCAAGAGGACTGTATAAAGAAGTGTGTATAAAGTGTGTGTTCAAGTGGCTGGTGTTAGCACAAAGTGGAAAGTGCCTGAAGGCCTGGAAGAGTAATTTAGGATTTATGCAAATACCCTAACTGGCTCAGTTTACCCTCTACTGGAGCAAGAATAGAACAGAGAATAGAGCCCAAAGAACAGAAGCATTTCCAAATCACTAAGCAACAGCCAGTGGCTAGTAGTAGAAAAGTTAAAATTTATTTCATAGGTTGTGAGTCTGGAACTCCCTCAGGACAGGGCATTTGGTAGGGAGACTGAATCTGAATAAACTACCAAAGAACAGACTCAGCCTAACTACATACCTTTAATGAATACAGATTTTTTTCATTCGCTAGAAATTAGACTGGGATCAGAAATGGGGAATACTGTCTCTGTGAAAGACAACAGTCTTTCTGTTGTCTCAACTCTCTTTGTTTTGCATTTCACAATGAGGAAGTCACACTATCAGGAAACCTACTGCTTTGTAAGAACACAAAGTGCCTGGTTTCTTTCTTCTCAAGTCAGAAAAGTCACATGATTTAGAAATGGAAGTCTCAGCAAAAAAAGACCCATTTTCTCCCTTGACTGTTTTTGAAAATCCTGCTTAACTTGCTCAGAAATATGCTGATATTGTGTTGCCCCTGTTAATACAGTTCATCGGATTTAGCTTTCAAATTCACAAGGCAGAAGGAAAAAATATTTAAAAATTTCATGAACTGTCAAAAAACATTTCATGAAACAATAGGAAATGGAGAGAATTCAGTGGAAAAAAAAGGAAAACAAAAAATACCTAATTAAGCTATCTAGATCTCAGAGACTATAGTACAATTATTTAGTTATGTATTACTAGGAGTATTTGTGCAGAATAAGTAAGTTTATTTAGAATGGTGAGAATATTTTACAAAAAGGTTCTAAAAGAACTCAGTTTGTGAATTAATCAGACTGATGGGGTGTGTATTTTACAGCTTCTTCCTTTTGTCTCAGGTCTGTTGGTCTTTGAGCATGTTTCATGTCATCTTGACATAGCTGAGGCCAATGATGAAATCTCTAATGACCTGCACAGGGCTTGGATTTTATCCTTCAGTGGTTACAGCCTGTTGATCTGCCCTTCTCTCCAAGGAGTAAGTTGTGGCAAGTCTCCTGAAAAGGATCAAGGTTTTTTTCAAATTGTGCAAATATGTGTGCTGGCAGGTGGTTAGCAAACATGTTTAAGGTAAACCAGTGTTGAAATAATCTGTTATAATGAAATATGCACTGAAGTGTGGATTAGCTCACTTCTGTACCAGCCAGCAGCTTCTTCCATGTGGAACCTGCTGACTGTGAATCCATCTGCATTTCCATCAGGAGGGCTGGACTTTGGTGTTTGAGAAGGTAAAACGGTTAGAACTATCTAAAATGTGCATCATTCCTATTATTCTTACTGTATCTTCTCCCTAAATATTACTCATAAGAGAAACTGAAAAAATTGTGCAAAATAGCGAGCAGCACTTTCTTTTTTAGCATGCAACAGGAACTTTTATAAACAGCTGTTAATAAAAGCACGTGGAGCATTACGTAGTGACTGAGGCAGGTTTTCCCCACATCCTGCCCAGAGGTGGGGGTCTTTTCTAGTCTGCAGATACAGGAAATAGCCAAGCCAGTTGCCCCAGATCCTTTCACGGCAATGCAATTGAACAATTTATTCAGAGATTTATGAGACCTCATCTGCACTTGTATCGAAACCATGTTTTTCTTTGCATCTAAATTTTCTAATGTTCTTTTCCTTGGATGGACAGAAAGGTTCAAAGTGGGGACCAGTTTTCTTTCTTTACTGTTCAGCTAATCAAACTCTCTTCCCGTATTTTAATTTTTGATTTCCTCCTTTGCTAGGAAGATTCCTTGCATTCCTGTATGAATGCCTCTCTCATGCCTCAGAGGTTCTCTGTTTGTAATAAATAAGAGAAGGAGAAAAACTCCTTATTCCACATTAAAATGTAGCAAGTTAATGATTTTTGACTGTGCTATTAAATATTTCCAAGTATTTCAGTCCAAGTTGTATGTCCTGTCAAATCTCTGGAGCAAAATACAGAAAATGCAGTTAATATTCAGTATTGACCTGTAATTTTTTTATTATTTTGGACATTTGGGATTCTCTTATTATTTTCAACTGAATATTTTGTTCCTAATACTTAGACCTTGCATTGATATTTATGAGTTCAAAGTTGCTTCTGATATTTTTTCAAGCCACTTAAAATTACAATTTATCAACACTAGGCTGTACATAGAAAAAATATTAATATCTGTCAGAGTAGTACAAATACTAAATAAATACTGCATGAGCACTGCTCAGAATTCAGGGCAAAAGCAAAATTAACAGTTTCACATAATAAAGCTACCTGAATTTCCATATGCTGGCAATAGAAGGACCATCATTTTTCTTTATTATCTTTGAAAACATATTTTAGATCATTAGAACCCTATTCCTGTAGGCTAATACATTTTATCTGTCATTTGTAATTATGCAGTTTAATGAATGTGGGATTTAGACATAACTAATTATCTGCCTGAATCCGCAAATCATCTATATCATGTGTGCAAATGATTTGGGGTATAAAAGTTATAGAAATAAGTATTGGGAAAAAATCCAGCCAGGCCTCAGTTTTGGATACCTAAGTATTGTATCTGGATACAGTAGAAGTCTCTTTGGCTCTGATCCTGCAGTGTACTTAAATCAGAGGGAAATATCTGAGGCTTTAAAAAGAAACCTACAAAATCTAAATTTTTCTTTAATGGGGTTTTCACTATGAGTAGATGTTTTCATTATGTGTCGCAGTCACAGTTTTGTCTTTGGCACAGTCTTCTACACTGCCCAGGGGTGATTCTTTTCATGGTGCCTTGATTTTTGAACCTTCAGCACGCATGCATACCAGGTTTCCACATTTTTTTTGCCATGACCAGATGAGTGAGAAGCTTTGCAATAGCGCCCTCAGCTCTTTCATGGAATCACAGAACGGTTTCAGTTGGAAGGGACTTTAAAGACCATCTAGTCTTCAGGTGTTACCCTTACAAGTAATGAATACTCTGGTAAATGTAAATGCCAGAACATGTTTTCTCGTATCCTCATCCAGTCTCGCTGGTGTCTTTGCTAAGTCTTCAGAAAGGTGTGCTTAACAACTTCATTGCTAACTTGTACCTTCTGTATGCACTGTTTTGCTGGCAAGTTGAAATGGCCATTGAGAACCACAAACATTCTGGTTGGTGTGGAAGCCACGGGCTGCGCCTGGACACATGTATATATCCCAGTCCCCGGGAGGTGCAGACATGGTTACAGTAGGTGCTCTGGTCCTTATGGGCTCTGTGGTGTCTTGGCGCAGAGCCGGGGCTGCCCCTCTGCCACACACGCCAGTGCAGGCCCCATGTCATCTCTGCTCTAAGTTTCTTCAGCTCCCAGGAATAAAAAAAATTCTGATTAATTAAACTCGTTGATTATTTGACTGTGCAAAGAACATAGCTTATTTAACACAGCTGTATTTTCACAGAATCACAGAATCAATTAGGTTGGAAAAGACCTCTGAGATCATCAAGTCCAACCTGTGACTGAACACCGTATCAGCTAGACCATGGCACTGAGTGCCACATCCAGTCTTTCCTTAAACACTTCCGGGGACTGTGACTCCAGCACCTCCCTGGGCAGTCCATTTCAATGTCTAAGCACCCTTTCTGTCAAGAAATTCCTCCTACATAATGTCCAACCGAAATCTCCCCAGGCACAGCTTAAGACTAAGTCCTCTCGTCCTGTCTCTCGTTCCGTGGAAGAAGAGGCTGACCCCCACCTGGCTACACCCTCCTTTCAGGGAATTGTACAGAGTGATAACGTCACTCTTCAAGATCTTAAGCCTCTTCTCCTTAGAAAATTCCGAGCTTCTCAGTTACCTTCCCTAGCAGTGCCACCAAGTGACGGGCCGGGGCAGGAGGCCGTGTTTCCCCACGGCCGTGTGACGGCTCAGGGCTCCGGGCACAGCGCCCAGCTGAGCGCTGCAAGCCCGCCTTCCTCACGGCACAGTGAAAAAACGGAGCATTAAAAAGAAAAAAAAAATCATGATGTCTATTAAAAGCAAGTACCGGCAGGACCCGCCCGCTCTGCCGCACCCGCCCCACGACTAACGATGTCCGGCTCCAACCTCCGCCCCGGGGAGAGGCCAAACTGCGGAGGCAAAGGCACACGGGGCAGGCCGGGGCCGGGCGGTGCCGCCCGGGTATTCCAGGGTGGGCAGGGCGAGGGCTCCCAGCTGCGGGCGGCCCGGAGCCCACTCTGTGCGTGGCGAGCAGCGAGTCGCTGGTGCGGGAGGACCGTGTGGCTGGGGCAGGCGGGGCTCCGCTGTGACAGCCCCGGCAAACATCATGCTGCCCACCCGGTAAGGCGGCCCCCGCGTCCTCCGGCCTGGGTGGGAAATGGCGGCCAGGGGAGACGGTGCCCTCGGCGGGGCCGGGCCCGGGTAGGGGAGGGGACGCCGTGCCCCAGCCCTCGCCTCGCGGCCGCGCCGCGCTCCGCCATGCGGGACTCGAGGCGCGGCCGGGGCGGGGCACCCCGAAACTTGAGCAGCGCCGCGGGCAGCGCGGCCTTGGGCGCGGCGCCCGGGCCGGTCCGGGGCAGCCGGCGTGAAGGGGCCCTGCGGGGTGCGGCTGCAGCGGGAAGGTGTTTGCTGGCCGTGCCGTGACACACCGAGCCCAGAGGCTGCAGCAGTCATAGAGGCGTTTCACCATCGCCATTCACGTCATTCCTGGTGCATACGGGACTCTGCTGCCTTCTGAGTTTTTGGGGGTTTTTTGTGTGTGTGTGTTCCCTTTTACATTTTTAAGGCCTCCAGGTGTATCTGCAGACAGAGAAAGCTTGTGTGTACATGATATATATGTGGAGATATACATGAAGTAGAGAGAGATGTAAGTGGCCTTGCTTTTCTGTTGGTGCCTGAGGACCTGCCACCTTTCCTTTTTTGAGGTGAAACCTCAGTCCCAGAGGAAGAAAATTAAGGGACCAGCAATCCATATTCCTTGTCAGGATGATGCTGTGAACTATCACAAGGGGTTTTACACACCCTCTCTGTATTTTTGTGTTACCACAGTTATGCTTGCCTGGAGGAGTAGTGCTGGCTAGTACCTGGTAGAACACTTAAGTGAATTGTGGGTGGATTACATTCTCTGGAGGGTTTCATGGTTGTCCCTTCTTGCTTAATGGCTAAGAGGATTATATCCTGCACTTTAGGTTTTTTTGAGTTGCTGCAGTACTAAGCCATGGAGGAGAAGACCAGGCTTAGCTGAATGTGACTGCTTGTGAGACCTTGTGAAATCCTTCTTGGGATATTCCTTCTTCCACTGCTATGCACACTAGCCAAGTGCAGAAGTGTATGGTTTGGGTCATGGATGATTTCCTAGAGGCACATGGACCCCATCTGTGTTAAGATGCTACAGGGTAGAAGCTGGTGTTGGGTCAAAATTGATTGTTTCAGGGCACCAGTGAAACATTCTTCTTTCCTGTTTTTAGATAAGAATAGCTGTCAGTTGGAATTTCAACTGTCTTGGAACTGTTGTACTGATTGTATCTAGTTCTAAAAATCAAGCTGAAAATAAGGACTGGTGTTTCTGAAGTCATCAGCATAAGTCTAAATTAAATCCTAGATTATTTCCATGGGATTCTTTTTAATAACACCAAATTCTTCTGCTCTGCCTATAGGTTGTGCGTCATGAGGAAGCTTCCTTCTGTTCTGGCTAGGACATTCACTTCTGGGACCAGTGGCTCCCCAGGGCTTCCTGACATGTCTGAAGGTAAAGTAAATGGCTGCAATCCAGAAGATTTAATGATGTTACTAGGGAGTTTATTCTTCCAGGTAGTGTCCCATCATGTATTAATATGGTTTGGATAATGAACATGCCCTTGTCTGTTAGCTCATGGTATAAGTGTTTAGGAAGCAGCAGAAAATCACTGTGTGTTTGGAAGTAAATGGCAGAAATATGCATAATCATTGAAATTGCAGATTTAGAGGCTCCTCTGGTTCTTCAGCCTTGGAAGAGCTTGGTTCTTTTTTGGCAGGATAACTGCTGTTCTTGATAGAAAGTGTATGTAGTACAGGCAGGTACAATGAGACTGGAGAGAATGGCCAAGAAATGGGAAACTGAGTGGAATTAAAGTCTTACAGAACAATTTAATGCATCAGTTTAATTTCGTAAACTTGCAGAAATCTTTTAATCGGATCAGCAGCACTGCCTCGTGAAATTGCTCTTGTCAATAGAGCTTTCTGTTGAAAGATTGTTTCAGTGCTCTAATAGTAATAAACCATAATGCTCCTGTTTCAGAAACTTTTAAAAAGGTTTTCTTGCATTCTAATCCCTTGTACTGAGAAAAGGACAGGAGGAAAAAGGCTGGAACCAGGTACAAGTAATTCCTTCAGGGAATTCTGCTTATTTCTGAGATCTTCTTTTTTCCTTTCTTCTCTAAACAGAAGTCTCCAATAGTTACTGGTCATCCAGTAAAAGAGAAAATGAGGGTTATTTGTTGTTAGAGAACTTATTTTCATTGTTGTTAATAAATGGTAATTTAGGAGGTCAAAGGAGAGAAGCAAGGATACAGAATGTTGCATGCTTGCAACTTGCTCTGCTTGTTTATTTGGGTATTTGATAATGATACCACCCAGAAGGCTAGTAAAAATAGTGAAACAGTGAGGTCATCCTGGTACTCCAAGGGGTACTAATATTTTGTGGGCTACAATAACTGTAAACATTTGAGATTCTGTTTCAAAATTGTTCAAATTCAGTTTTGCTGATATGTAAACTATGTTCCTTCAATTTGGTATCCATGCTTTCACAAAACACCAAATACTTTTTCTTACTAGCTTTTCACATGCTTCCTTTTCACAACTTCGGGTTCCAGTTGTGAATGCCCTCACTTCTTCCATGGCTCTCCCAAAGGCTACACAAAGCAGGACTATGGAATTTTCCTCTGAAAAAACTCCCATCCTGCTTCCTGAAAAATGCTCCAGATACTCTTTCCAGAGTTAGCAGTGTTTGTCAACAGTACATGGTAGCCCCAAGTTTGGAAAACTGTTTGGGATTACACTGCAAGCAGTTACCACACAGAGTCAGTAGACAAGGAACTGGAAAGCTGGCTTGAAAGGAAAGGACAAACTGAGTTGAAACCAAAAAGAGACTGACTATAAATCAGGCAAGAATAGGTTGCCTGCAGTTACTAAAATTTAGGAACATGTGCCTAAATGAAACTGAAGCAGGTAGAATAGTCAAGTAACTCCTTATTAGATGTAAAATACATTGTTTATTTTCATTGTTCATCTAACCTGTGTTTTGTACTCCACAGGACAGTCACCCATTCATGTGAATAATGGTGTGTTGTGGTAATTTGTACATATTAAAATATTTGCTATAACACTAAACTTACTCAGCTACCCTTTTTCCTTACTTTTTGATGAATAATGAAGTGTTGTTATTATTCTCTGTTGACTTGCTTAAAGCCCCTTTGCCTTTGGTGAATGGCCCTGGTCTTTATTGTGGCAGTGCTGTTGCACTAAGTCTCTGTGAGCACACTCTGTCTGCAGTGCTGGATGATAGGTTTCTAAGAGGCTTGTGGGATACAAAATCTCTCACGGCAGCAGCTCCTGCAGTACTTGGCTTCATTTTAGACATTTGAATCTGCATCCTTCACCTGAGTCCAGACCAAGCTCTGTACCAAAGCTGGTGGTCTCCCGGAGCCTGGGTGCAGCTGGAGAGGCACCAGCACGACGAGCATGGATCTCACTGATAGAGACAAATGCAATGGTCTTGTCCAGCTGCCCTCCTCGTGTCCTTTTCCACAGCACAGTGCAAATAAACTCAGAGCCTCCTGCTCTGGCAGTGATGATCTGCTGATCACAGTTTAGGAGATACTGTGAAATATGCAACATGATAATGGTGGAGAAGTCCCACTTGCTATAACAGTTGTGCACATTTAGGATATTTGCCAAATAAGAAAAGAGAAATAGCTTATAGATTTTCGTGCTTAATTTTCTTACTTAAATTTCTGTTGTTACGTACTTAAATTTCTATTATCTAGAAGAGCAATATAGTCTTTGCAGGGAGAAAAAAAAAGAGAAGAACTATATACTTAGGAGCTATAAAATGGACTAGATTTGGCTTGACAACGTTTTAGAAGTACTTCATACTTTGTCCCTTTTATTATTAAGATAAAAATTTTATGTGTTCTCAGCCTGGAAAATACTTATTTTTATACCTAAAATTGAAATCAGGTGTATTAAATGGGACTAGCAGCTTATATACATTTTTGCAGATTTGGACCCAAGATTTTTTTTCAAAGCTTTTTACTTCTTTAGAGTTGAAAAGGAAGATGAAATTAGTTTAAACAAAGAGAAAGTGCTGTTTATTCCCCCTCCATCCCAGCACAGTCTGCACACTGTTGAAAAACTGAGGTTTTGTGTTCTAGAAGCTGTAACAATGTTTCTGCTAACACTGTTGATCAAATGCATGCTATGGTAGCTTCACAGGTGGAGTATGAGTAACAAGACAGTAATACCTGTTCTGTAAGCAAGCCTGCTGCTGCTTAAGGAAAAAGGAATCAGACCTTCCCCATTTCCAAAAGAAATCAACTCTCAAGATTTTCAATCAGGTTCTTTCATTGAAATTTTTTTTTGTTCTTAGAATTAGTAGTAGAAGTCTTCTAATTTGAAAACATGATTTTTAGCCTAATTTTGTAAAGAAATGAGGCCTAAGCAATGTATTTTATTTTGTCTCTGTCTGCCTATCTTCTTGTCCTCCTCTTCTTCCAGAACCTCTTGTTGTTTGATGTCAGCCAAATTAGATACCACCAGTATCAAAGTCTGGTGACTTTGCCACCAGTCTCAAAGAGAAACATATTTCCAGAAACTTTGTGAAAATCGGCTTCCGAATCAGAGGTTTGTTAGGGTGCCAGAGCTAGTGCTGGGGTCAGCCACGGAGCCTGCTGTTGGCTGGCTGTTGGTGAGTCACCAGGATCCATGTGCTGGCTGACAGTCAGTCCCTTGCCTGCCTCTGGCTCAGGCTGGTGCTTCTCTAGCAGGCGGGCAGAGTAGAAACAGTCTGGGAGTGTAGGGACAGGGGCTGAGGGTGCTGCAGAGGAAGGAACAGGGAAGGGGAGGTTTGGGATGTAGCAGTGGTGGTGGTGTGGGGGGACTTGGGCAGAAGCTGAAGTGATTGAGGAGGAGGGGAGCAGAGCTGAGTGGATCTGACTGTGAGAGTGGAATGTGATTTAAATCCTAGGAATCAGCTAGGCTTGCTCCAGGGTTAATAGGACAGCTTGCTGATCACTGTGAATACTTTGGGCATTTAGCTTGAAAAATGCCAAGCCTGATAAAGGATCAGCTTGTGGCTCACTAGCATCCTCTTTCAATTTCACCATGAAATTCCGGATAATTTTTGGTTGCTCTTCCTTGATGTGTCCCTATTTTGTCCTAGTGTATGAACCTCCTTGTATAAAAAAACCTTTGTAAATGGGCAAAGAATCCCTTCTATAGAATTCTCAATGTCTGTTCTGAGCTTGGGAATTGTTGCTGCTTGTTTTCAGGTGTTTCCAAATAGCCAGCATTCACCTGTCTAATAGCCATGGAATAGTTTGGTAGATTTGATGGGACCTTAGCACACTTAATAATCTCATCCGAGAAAGTAGAAAAGATGCTTATGCAGATTATTCTTGAAATTTAGGAGAAACTTGTGCAGAACTAGTATTAAGTCTGAGGGTGCAAACAGGGCCAGAATAAATTTTGTAGGCCTGTCTTCAGTGTCTTAACACTGTGTTCTTTCAGACTGCTAAAAATTTGGGCTATGAAACCCTGCTCGCAAGAACCAGTCTGCTGATATTGCCTGCCTTCGTGGGTGGGATTATTTAATTGGTATTCTCCTCATTCCCTGTTTCCCAGCTGCACTGTTCCCTTTTAAGTTCTTTTATGACTTTCTGATTTGTGTTATCGCCACAGTTTGTGTTTAGGCTGTAATATTTTCACATCAAAATTCCCCAATCTAATCTTTATCCATGGTGTCTTTCAGCTGTTAATTAGCACTGGAGGTCACTGCACTAACAAACACTCTTTGTTGACTGTATGCAATAATCTGTGGCATTATGTTACTCAACCCATTCCTGTGATATGCCTACTAACAGCAGCAGTGAATTTGGCCAAACTTTTGTTTCTGGGCTGCTATTTGCATGAATTTGCTTAATTTTTCTGTTCTGGGATGAGGACTGTGCCTTTAACACCAGGCAACCTCATGTTTATCACTTGCAGAACTAAGCTTGATTTGGTTTGATTTTTTTTTCTTTTCCAGTGCGGAGCAAATTGAGGGATATAGTGGGAGCATCTACTAACTGGAGGTACAGTGTGCATTACATGTATTTTACTTCATTTGTGAAACCAAGGTGGAGCTCAGGGTTGTGGTAGTAGAAGTTACCAGTAGTTAGCTTGCTGAGTGGGGAAGAAAAAGCCCCCATTAAAAGGTAATTGAAACAAGGCTTCTGAATTGGTACTTTGTGGATCACAACCTTCTAAGATTTTTCTGGCAGAAACAAAATACCTCATCTTGGTGCTTACAAGATTGTCCCACTAGCTTTGAATCCAATGGGAGTTACGAGCTGCAGAGTCTGGCTGACAATGCTGTGTTGCTGTTACCTCTTGAGTTATCTCTAGATGGATTGCCCACATTAACTAGGTGGATTTATCGTGCACTGGATTTAGAGGCAGCTGAGCTTGCTCATTGTGGAGCAGGCTGCATTCCAAATGGCACCCATGTCACTTTGGAAAATTGTCAGCTTGAGATCAGAATCTCTTTAATCAGGAGCATCTTGAGCATTTCCTTTCTCTGTTCTAACTTAATTTTTGATTAATTTACGTATACTTTAAATAATTGCTGGTTTGGCTTTATTCAAGTTACTTTCCTCCTCCTCCATTACATTGAATAAGCTGGAGCTGACTGTAACCCTCTACCGTTACAGTCTGGAAAAGTCAGTATAGCAGTCTGGAGGAATTATGTATTGCAGTTTGGTTGGTCCCATGTTTATTGTTAATTTAGGCTGTGTTTGCTGAGCTCTTCTTTCCCACTTCGTGCAGTGATAAGGAAATGAAGAGAGGCTCGCCTGGGTGGAGTGTCTGATGTATCCAGGCCTTCTGACTTAGTTTATCTAAACACAATTGTAGGCATGCTAACAAAAATGCCTGAATCTGGGAAGCTGATTTTTGCTTAGTAAGAGTAGTATCTAAGCGTGAGAGAGCTTGAACTTTTCATCCAGTCAGCTAGAAAGGGCTCTAGAAATAGTTTTTGAAAAAGCCTTTCACACATCCCAGAATGGCTGAGAAGGAACAGTGCCATACGGAAATACCATTCGAAAATTGAGATTTTAGAGGGCTCTGGTCAAGTCTGATCTTCCATCCATTTTTTTTTTTATCCTCACTGTTCCTGTTCTGGAGGGAGAGCAGACTGAGGCCAGGATCACCACAGCAGTGTTTTTCTTAGATAGGTACTTCTCTTGTGCTGTACAAAATACAGCAGAAATGGTTTGCAGAGTACTGAATCCTTCAGCTACCATGAAGAAATAATACCAGGCAGACCACAGATGGGAGTGCTTGAGAATAACAGATTTAGTACAGAGAGGTTTGGAGGGCATGGATTTTGTAGCCTTTGAGAGCCCACTTTAAAAATGGAGTGACAGAGAGTTGATACATGTGGAGAATGAACAGCTGGAGATTTAACTGAGTTAGGCCACAGAATGACTATAGAGGACAAATTTGAGAGAAGAGCTTAGGGGTCCTGAAAAGGGAGCTAGGGAAGCACTGATGTACATATATCTGGAATGCTGGGAGAGAGGAGGGATGCATGTTGCAGAAACATCTTCAGCCATTAATTTTGCTAAAAGGAGACTTTGGTTTGTGGTTTCTCTTGTAAAGGCCAGTGGCATTTTGTATTCATTTGTTACTAAAAAGAAGTATCTTGCTTACGTGTTTATTCTGATTTTGTACTTAAATTGTAGTTGAAACTATTAATCTGTTCATTGTTAAATATAGTCTAGGTGGCATTGTGGCCGTGTCAGAAATACATAAACATTTCTCAGAATGATTAGGGCAGGTGTAAGTTAATACTTAGATAACTTATTGTTATTGTATGACTCGTACTGCAGTGTGTAACAGTATTTGTCTGTTGAAAAATGTTGTTACACTGAGCCCAATACTTCTGCATATTGAAGAGCACATTCTGAAGCGGAAGTCAAGAAGAATTCTGCTGCTGACCTCAGAGGACCTGGATGGAACTGGTGAAAACAGAGTATAGTTGAATATAGTTATTGTTAGGTTTCTTTATGTTTATAGACAAATTTCTGATCTACTTTCTGATTAATTTCTTTTAAGCCTTTCGCTGAAAGACCTTGGAAAAAACTTTTTAAAAAGCATGAAGATACATCATCTTGGACATTGCATTTTTCTTTAGTCATCTAGTATATTACATTTCTATGTAGTGGCATAACTTCAAACATTAACCCTCTGGAGGAGGTTGTTACGTTTCTGTTTCCTCTGAACTCCTTGGTAGTCATGTTGCTCAGATGAGGTAAACCACATCTTGTGTTACAAACAAACAAACGAATGAAACTGACCGAAGTTTTCTGCTTGACTTTTACTCTCTTTGATCATGGATTATTCATATTTCACTGAAACTTATTAAACAGAAAAGAGGGAATATAAATACATTGACGCTTGATTTTCAGAAGTATTACTCAAGCCAAGTAAGCTCTCATTTTAAATGGCCAATACCCAGAATTCATCCAAAGTCAAAAGTTAAGACAAAATTCCTTTTTGGTGAAAAGGTTTTCTGTTGTTTTATTTCTTTCTTTTTTTTGTTTAATTGGTTTTGTTAAACACAGTGTCACTGAGATGTCAGCAATGCAGCATGCACAACTGAAGGAATGGCACACATCCAGAAATTCAACATTAAGTTTGGTTGCTTAGTGTTTTATGCATTCTCCTGGTCTATGAAATGGATCTATAGGTTTGCACTCTCTGTGGCTTTATACCAGAACTGTTGCATGTTTAACCCTTAGGTTTTTAATAGATGGGTATTGATTCTAAGGATGTTAGGAAATACTTGCTTTATTCAGTCAGGTTGCACTTTTAAGGGGAGGGAACTTTGGTGGAACAGGTAAGGGAGAATGTTGGGCAGGACTGTTATGTCTTGTAGATACCTGTGCAAGGAATCAACTTGGTAGATTGGAAAGAAGTGACAGTAAGTTGGCCCCTTCTCCATTGTGAGAGTTGCAGCCTCTCTGACTTGGTGGTGATGGAAAAGCAGCTCTGAAGGAATAGTTTTCCCTTTTCTGTGTTGTTTCTTTCTGTAACTTTCCTGTGTAATTTTAAGATGTCTGGGTAGGAAGAGAGAAAGAGAAGTAGGTTAGTTTTCTTTGTCTTTTAGCTTGCTGTTAGAACTGATGCTGCAAAAGGGGAACTCACCTGTGGATGATGGCAAGTCTTAGCAGACTGATTCTCTTGTTGTTAGTGCTAGCCAACACTGTACATCTACTTTACTTCTTGGGAGAGATTGTAAATTGATGGTCAGTCCTTTAAAATTGGCAATGTGGGAAATTTGTGATAGTGTAGCTATGGAAGACATGGATATGCACAAAACCTCCTAGGTTAAGTTATATCTGATCTGTTTTTTTCAAGGGGAACCATTTTGGTAGCATTCAGAATTAGATGCATTTTGTTAATCTCGTTAGTGTGAAGTGTGTGCTTACCACTTGTACACAAACTATTTCAAAGATTTCTGCAGTAGTCTTGCTTAGCATCTCTCATTTTGCACATTTCACTTTCTTTTCAAGGCACGCTCACTGTGTCTTGCTATTTTTACTACATTTTGGTTTTAACTTTGATAATCACCAATGTGACATCTTTCAGCTAGGGCTGCAGTTCTGTTGTTGTGCTTCAGAATAACTGGTTTTTTCTTACCAGGGATCATGTGCAAGCAATGCAAGAAAGAAAAGCTCTTCATACTTTACTGGCAAAACGGCAGGAAGATCTCCCTCCTAGGAGAATGAAGGATAGCTACTTGGAAGTTATTCTACCTCTGGGAAGTCAGCCTGAAATAAGAGAAAAGTACCTGAATGTACACAACAGTGTAAGGTAACAAAGCAACCATGTTACATGTACAGGAAACTGTTGACTTCTGTTTGCTATGGATGTAGGTATTTAATTGTCAAACCCCTATATTGCAGGTTTGGAAGGATACTTGAAGATCTTGACAGTTTAGGAGGTATGTACCTATGCCCTTGTAAAGGCTGCACAAAGTGAGTTTGAGTACTGCTGGGCTCTGGTTGGTGTGACACAGTATGACCTCGGAGGGAAACCCATAATTGTGCTGTTGCAGAAGGGAAGGAAAAAAAGAAGACACTGGTACTGAAAGAGAAGGAAAGGATGATAAAGAACAGATGGAAGCAAAATTGTTCGGCTTCCTGCCTCTGTCAGATTTTTAAAGAACCAGCTACAAAAGTAATTTACTGAAAAGTGATCCTTCGGTATGAATTTGCATTGAGTGTGAACTCAGAGAAAATTTGTGGAGTGCATATTGAAAATGAAAACTTAGGATTTTATTTTTAATCTGGAAAAAAACCTCAACAAAAACTGGCACAAACCCCAGCAGATAATGAGATGCAAATATTTTAATCTTCCATTTGGAGACTAGAGAGTGTAATCTGGAAAGAATGTAATGTATCCACTGAGAACAGATTAAAAACAGTTGGAGTGTATTCTTGGGTTCTGCAAATTGTTGTTAAGGGTAAAACCAACTCAGTTGTTTCATGAATTAGCTGTCTTAATTTTTTTCTCCTTTTTATTTATTTGTGGTCTTGAAAAGTTCGAGATCTTTGACTTTTGTATTACGGGTGCAAGGTTGTTAATAGAACTGGGAGATATTTTTATCTTAAAACATCACCAGGTGACTTCCTCCATCTGAGTTCTGTAGCTGGTTGGGAGCTTTTTGATGGAGGTTTTTGACAAAGAATTAAATCCTTATTAAGGGAAAGTTGTGAATAAAACAGTTTTTTTCTGTTCCTTCTGAGAGTCCAGATGGACAAAATTGAGGAAGGCAGAGAAAGAAATGAATGCATGTCTATTGAGGATAGACAAAATAGCTGCATGACTGATATTTCTTCCTGGGAGGTGGAAGATGGTGGCTTCAGTATCTGTCCTGAATTAGAAAAGGAGATTTCAAACTGTTGGCTACCCTCCATTGTTAGATGACATGAGCCTGTTTTTCATTCTGTGCCTTGTTTATTTTGCCTAGAAATCTGTGAAGATCTTACTTTTTTCCTGTGACAGCACATAATGTCTTTGCCTTGTTTGCAGTCATACTGAGCTCCAGTCAGTTCCGCTGGGGATGTATTCTTTTGGGTTAATCAAGATTCTGTCCGAATTAGACAATATTTGGGGTAGTCATATTGATATAATAAGTTGATAGGCTTAACAGGTTTTAGAATTGTGACTTCAGTAAACATAGGGGAAAAACATCTTAGTTTACTTGGAAAGATAGAGATCTTCTAGATCACAGAATGTTCTGTTTTGGAAGGGACCCACAAAGATCATCAAGTCCAACTCTGAAGTGAATGGCCCACACGGGGATTCCTTCTCTCTTATCTCATTAAGTAAAAGACAAATAGTTTTGATAATGAAAATCTGTGTTAAGTGAAAATTACATGAGCAGTACAAAAAACCATATCTTTGCAGCCTTGAATTACTCCAAGGAGTCTGTTTACTTGGATGTGCTCGTATGAACAAAGCTAATTAGTTTAAATAGTGGTTTAGCAAGTAGTAATTGCAGGGTGATAAATACCTCTGACTATGGTTTCATGCCTGTAAGGCACAGTTTATTTAATCTCCACCTCTTTAAAGGAATCAGTATTTTAAAAGTCCTCAGATAGCATGTATCCTTGGACAGCCTTCATGAAATCAAAATAGAAGATAGGAAGTGTCTGAGACAGGGAGCTGCAGAGGTAGAGCGAAGAGATTATGTGGGACTGAAAGTCAAGTGATGAGCTGGTTTCAAATGCTTAGGTAAATTTATCTTTGTAGTAAGTAAATATGCATAAAGCTGAGACATCTGCTGCTGTTTACTTTATAGCAGTCCCATGTGTTACATACATGAAAATGTGGAAGCTGTGCTTGCCTGTAGTAGGATACTTTAGTTTGTGTTTTCTAGGTACCTCTTAATGCTTTGCAAAGATGACTTTGATCTGCTGCACTTATGTTTTTGTTAAAGAGCTGGCTCCGTTTTTGGTCTCTCCACAGTTCTTATTTGCTACACTCACACCAAGCAGGAAAAGCAGCCAATGTCTCCTTTATCCATAGTTACAGCCCTGGTGGATAAAATCAGTAAGTGGCAATTTAGTAAATAAAAATAGTTTCATCTGCTTGTCTTACTCTTTCATCAGCTACTGCCTTCCCATGGTTGTTATTGAGGATACCTTCTTCACTCCTGTTTAGTTCATCTTGTTTTAACTTTGAAGTTTTGTGGCTTTTGTTGACAAGAGGTGGGAAGAGAGTTTTGTAGGTGCTTTTCAGCATTTCATATGTCACTTTCCTTCAAAATACGACTTTCATGGTTCCTGCCCTTTTGTGGTTAGTTTTATTTTGACATGCAGGTTCCTAGCTTCATTATGGAAAAGTGTTTGTTCTAGTGGACTTGGATCTTGCTTGTGTTGGCTGTTCTGCTGAATACTTCCTTGGGTCTGCTGTCCATCTGTGTGCCTGCTTCCTACTCCTGGCTTCGGAAGTCTGCAGAGGCAGACAAGCAGTGTGTTCCCTTGCAACAACTGTCTTTTCTTGGTTGTCTTTGTGTGTGTTGCCACTTTGAGATCACATAAAGGTCCTAGAGAATCTGGCCTGTGTAGTATTAGTTCTGAGTGATCTGTCTCCAGTTGTGAGTGATCTGTCTCTCCTAACCCTTAATGTTTGTCTTGCAGATTTGTGCCAGAAGATTATACATCCAGACTGTGACATCAAATTCACAGGCAATGTTTCTTGGGTTGGGAAGACCTCCATGGAAGTGAGGATGCACATGCTGCAGGTTGGTTCCTGTGACTTCTCTCCATCTTATGATAGGCATGAGGTGCTTCAGAGGGAATTTACAAGAGCATATAGTGACAGGACAAGGGGAAATGGCTTCAAACTGAGAGAGAGTGGGTTTAGATGAGATGGTGGAAAGAAACTATTTACTGTGAGGACAGTGAGGTACTGGAACAGATTGCCCAGAGAAGCAGAGATGCCCCATCCCTGGATGTGTTCAAGGCTGGGTTGGAAGGGGGTTTGAGCCACCTGATCTTGGAAGGTGTCCCTGCCCATGGCAGGGGGATTGGAACTGGATGTCTTTAAGGTTCCTTCTAACCCAAATGACTCTGTAATTCCATGATTCTGTGATAATTCAGGTAAGCAGGTAAATATTTTTTTATTCAGTTGTTCTCCTTAAGTAAAGTCTCTGATGTAGAAGGTAATGTTACACCTTTTTTTGTCTGAACTCCCTACAGTGCTGGCATTAGTGGCAATTTAGTATTGACAAAAAAAAATGCTGTGGCATTTCTCAGAGTAGAGGTTAAGCGGGTCCTTTTACAATGCCTGTGTTGATTTCCTCCTCTCCCAGCTCAAAGTTTTTAATAAGCATTCCCTGGTAAATGTTTACATTGCAGAATTCCTGAAACTAAAGTTTTAATTATTTCCTAATCCTTGACCTATTTGTAAGAGATGTTGGAAGGAATGACAGAATATGAAAGTAAGCAGAATTAACAGTGTGATTGAATAGTTTATGTCAACTAAATAGCTTGCTAAGCACAGTGATAATTTTAGAGTTCAGTAATACATTTTTTTCCTGTCTCTTTTAGCTACATGATGGTGTTTACAGCCCTGTGTTAGATGCAACCTTTGTCATGGTGGCACGGGACCCGGAGAATAAACGGTAATTTGTAGGACAGGAAAAGTTTCCTGACGTCTGCTGTGCTGAAAATGGCAGACATGGCAGCTTGTAGAAGCCATATAATGTAGGTGATCAATAAATCATGTAGTTGATGTTTTTCTCTGTGGTTGAGCGACTGGTCTGAATGAACGCAGAAGTGAATGAGTCTGCCAGAAACCCACCTGCATTCTAGTAGTTAATGATTGAGTTTCAGTGGTTAAATAGACTTCGAGTGAACAATACCATTAATTCCCTAATAGACACTTAATAGGTGTCATCAGAATAATTCAGGTTAAAGCTTGCTAACTAGGATGGAACTGGTAAGTATTCCCACAGAACTTAAAAAAACCCCGAACACTTTCTCTATAATTCCTTAGTCATTAGAATAAAAGGCTGCTCAGTTGCAGTTTAGGTTTATGACTCCAGCATCAGAAAAAATGGCTGTAATTCTTATCTCTCTTTCCTGTATAGCCTGCCAAAGTAATAAACAATTCTCTGTTTCTAATTAGTTTAAATAATTGCTTGTATTTACCAAAGAAGGATGTGTTTAATGAAGGGGTTTTACTTGATATAATTATGTAGTCCTGATAAATTAGAAGTAGTTTTTAGGTTGGTTTTCTTCAGATTTTTTTTCTAGAACCAGTGAACATACTATACCTTAAGAAAATCAATTATATTATAGTTCCCATTTTAAAGACTAATTTTTCAAAATAATTACATCAAATTTAATGTAATTATACAGTAGCAGATTGACTGAGGACAAGCCTACATGGACTTGTGCTGACAGATGCCAACTTCAGTGGCTGTTGTACGAGCTAGCTGGCCACAGGCCAGCTGTGTTTTGGAAGCATTCTGTCCATATAAGGAGGGTATTTTTGTGAGGTCAAAACCCTTCAGAGAGGTACAGGATATGTTAGGTTGGCTGTAGCCCCACAGAAACATGGTTGTGTGGCTTTGGGACCACAGCAAACTTGCACCTCAGCAGCTTGGGGCTTGGTCAGGAGATCTGATCAGGTCAGGTGTTCTGAGCTGAGGAGAGGGGAAGTGAGCTCTGTGATGGATAAGGAGCTGGTGGGTCTCCAAAATCCAGAGGTTTAGCAAACCAGGAAAGAGCAGTTTGTTCTAAGAGAAAAGATCCTCTCTGCCTCTTGTTGGCAGCCCAGGTAAAGGCTTGGAGTAGAGGTGAATTGTTCAGCAGGTCTGTGTGTGTGTGCATGTGTGTGTCTGTATGTTATTCTCAGCAGTTGTATAAATAAAGTAGAAAATTAATAATTAGAAATTATGGGGAAGAATGGCTCTTGAAAATAAGCATTTGTCTTTACTTGTGAAAATAATGTTATATAATTAGGTTAAAGTAAACTTAATTGTGCAGTAAAATAAACGTAGAAATTTGTGCTCAAGGCATGTCATAATCTTCTTTGATAAGTGGTACACGTGGTAAACAGCTTTTGGCTGTTGATAAGGCTGTCAAGGGAACGTGTAGATTATAAAAACACTTGCTGGCTACGGCGCCGTGCTCCTTGTATTCCGTGAGGAATGGTACCAATCAAGTTTTGGTTTAGACAATCCTAGATCATCATGTTTTCATTTGCTGAGTTTTGGAACAGCTTTCTTCTTGAACAATCTTCATTATAATTTATGGGTACAATTTTAGCTTCTTAGGAACCGTGGATGTGTAACTTTCTCTTTCCGGATTGCACTAGGTAGTGGTTGGATCACTTAACTGCCTGTTCAGAGTTAAAGCTATTGTGATATTCTGTTGATGGCCATATTTATTTCTATCATATAACCTGAAGTATGTCATTCATCTTGTACTGTGTATGTGAGCACAAATGGAAGACTGTTAGAATGTATTTACAGGACAAATTCTTGTAAAGTTGGTAACTTAAAAAAAACTTCCTGTCCATAGGCCAGCATTTGTTAATCCACTCATTCCTGAGAGCCCTGAGGAGGAAGAAATCTTCAAGCAAGGGGAATGTATGTTGTATTTCCTGGTAGTATGCACATCTGCCTCAGTTTCAACTTAATAGCTGGGAGGAAATAAAGTTCTTGTACCATTGGCAAAACCTGAAGCTAATTGTTCTATAGGGTTTCTTGTTAGATATGTTCTGTACTTTGATGGGAGTACTCAAGTTTTCTGTAGGGACAGTGTGTGGGTGTCATAATATACGTCATAATATACATAATATTCATGTATATATATATGTCATAATATACATAATAATAATACTACAATATAATAATGGTATAATAATAATACAATATTTGTCATAATATACATAATATTCTTCATCACATTGGTGAGGTACTACTGAACTTCTGCTTTATTTTTATTTCGATGCAGTCAATTCTAAAAGCCAAATTTCTGTTTGGATCTATAGGACCATGAAGTTACAGGATTTAGCTTACAAGGGGGAAAGGAAAAATGGAAAGACAGTTGATTGCAGGTTAAAATCTTCAGAGCCATTATTTATTTTTTCTTTGAACTGTACTATTATGGTTTTTTTTTTTAATATTCAGTGAACAAGATGAGGAGGATTGATTTCAGCACTGCTTCCTTACTGAAAATGGCACCCACTGCAGAAGAAAGAAACATTGTGCATGACATATTCCTTAATACATTGGACGCAAGGCAAGAAGGGGAGGGGTGAAGGGGAACTGACATCTTATGAAAGAGAAAAGTGCCTTTTGAGTGGGTGCTCATAAGAGGGTAGTCTGGAATAAATGCACACTTAAATTCTATAGCAGTTTATTTGAAATGCAGGTACGAACTTTAATGTGACATCTGCAGCTCTTAGAAGAGTCTTCTGTTGTTCTAAACAAGCTGTTAGGAATAATTTTGAGGAAGAATGTTAATGATGTTTAACCAAATAAGGAAATGGAATGGTTTTGCAGTCATGACTTGCACAATCTGAGTTTTCTGCCATGATATCTAATTAAAAAACCTGTGAGGGCAGGAACTGGCCATATTTTGACCAAATAACCTTTCAGCGTGTTTTAAATATAATACCTGACAACATTATTTGAAGGAGTTTTTAGCATACTTATACTTGAGATTGGTGTGAAGTCATTTGCTGCCAAGTGATAGAACAATGTCTAATTACATTAGTGCAATGTTGTATTTGTGTTAATTTATAATTTCTTTAACTTACTAGCCTATACAATTGTTATTTTTAAAGCTGTTTACCAAAGGCAGACATGCATTCCCTTAAAATTAGCAGTTGTACTTTGTGCACATTCTGTCTGGGTTTGAAAACTTCAAACTGTCTGCATGTTTGATGTTGAATTATTCTATTAGCTAACTGTGTGCTTTTATCTCCTATTATGACTTAAGAAACAGAGGAAGGCTTTTCTGACAAAGTGTGCTCTTTGTGGTTGTGATTCATCTTTTCTTTCATGTACCTTTCTCAAGCCTCTTCATTCACATAAACTTGAACATTAGCAGAAGTTTTTGAAAGATCAGGAGCATAGGTTTATTGCAGTAACAAATCAAAGGACAGCTTTAGATAAGGCTTCAAGGTCAGCTGTAACAGTGTTTAGTGATACCATTTCTGTTTTGGGTTTTATTTTGGTGTTCGGTGTTTTTGTGGGTTTTTTTTTAGTGTGTGTCTGCATTTGCTATTTATGCTTTCTTGGCTTGCTGAATTCTGCTAATTCTGTGGACTATAAAGTTTATTGTCTCTTCCAAAGGACAATGAGTTTCCAGAGCCGTAAATTACCCCCCAATTCAGTGTGGATGGAAGATGCAAAGCTAAAAGCCCTGCAGATTTGCCATCCTGAGGTATTTTGAAAAATATTAATGAATTACAGAAAGTTACTTAAGAAGTAACTTTGAGAGGGAATTTTTACAAGGACACATAGTGACAGGACAAAGGGTAATGGCTTTAAACTGAAAGGGGAGAGGTTTAGAATAGATATTAGGAAGAAATTTTTTACTGTAATTGTGGTAAGGCTCTGGAACAGGTTGCCCAGAGAATTTGCTGATGCCCCATCCCTGGAAATGTTCAGAGCCAGACTGGGTGGGGCTCTGAGCAACCTGGTCTAGTGCAAGGTGTTCCGGCTCGTAGCAGGGAGGTTGGAATGAGATGTCTTTAAGATCCCTTCCAACCCAATCCATTGTATGACTCTTATGAATTTTCATCTATGATAAGTCAAACCATTATTTTATTTGGCTTCTGCAGTCCTTGCAATGTATTTGGAGCCTAGTTTCTTTCGCCAGTTTTTTGTTATTTGTATTGATTACCACTGCAAAATGGATTATTTTTAATGACCTTGTTTTCTTACCAGACTGTTCATTCTGTATAAAGAAATTCCTTTGCAAAGTGTTTGCAAAACACTTGGCCTTTGGTTGCTGATACAACTTTGAGTTGTTACCTTATGCTGTCAAATTAGTCAGATGAGCTCCTATTAAGTAAAGTTGCCTTGGGTGTTTTGAATTTTACATACATATTTCAGTAGTGCTTTTTATATATTCAGGTGTTGGAACTTCTGTTAAATACTGTGAACTGAAGTGCAGACTTCAACACAAGGCTTTGAAAAGAATTTGGTATTTGTTTCTGTGTACAGGAACGGAACATCTTCAATAGGATCTTTGGGGGTTTTCTCATGAGAAAGGCATTTGAACTGGGATGGGCAACTGCTTGCAGCTATGGGTGAGTTGTAGACCTGCAATATTTATATAATCCAGAGCATTGTGCACATACTCAGAGGTTGGGAACCCAAGCTAACCAACCTAATGACAATCTGAGCTGAAAAAACTTAAGTGTCTAGTAGAATCATACACTATTAGTGCGCAGTGCTGCTTTACTTGGAGCATCTGTCATATTTACAAAGAGACTGGCATCTTGCTCCTTGGAGCTTGGGTTTTAAGCATTACTTGTCAAGATAGAAAATACATCCATTTTCTGTTTTCTTTTATCTTACCAAGCTATTGAGATGGACTTTTTAACCACATAACATATTCATTCTATCAAATAAATATTACATCTTTGCATTCAATACACAAGAGGAATGGGTTCTGAACTTCTTCTATTAACAGTTTGAGCTTAGGAAGTGTGACTGAAGTCATCACCCAGCAAAGATCTATGTCTGAGTTTAATGGGGTATGCATAGTCTGATATAAAGTTGTTTTGTGTCAGTGCTTGAAAAACTGAGGCCTGAGCAATGATGGCATGACGATTGTGTAGCAAGTATAAGTCATAAGATACAATAATGGTGCAATAATGTGTCCTTAGTGTGTAGCTTCACTGGTGTGAGAGATTTCCTCCAGTGGTGGCATAACTCCTTAACACTTCCTGTATCCTCTGTTCAAGGAAGAGATTTATTCTGTAGTGATCCTTCATTAAAATGCTGACAAGTAGATATTTTAAATGTCTCCAAACATCCTTTTTATTCTTGAGAAGAAATTTCTCGTTTACTTCCTCAGGGGTTCCAGACCCTTTATCGTATCTGTTGATGATATCATGTTTCAGAAGCCAGTTGAAGTTGGATCCTTGTTACTGCTTTCTGGACAGGTAGGAGTTGATTTCCTTTTGAAAAGGAGCAAACCTTGTCTTTGCTGTCACCAGTGTTAGTCACTGATAATGAACAGTGTGTTATGAGGGTGTGTGACTTTTCTTGTTAAACGGTATAATGAAGTCTGTTAGTTTTCAGCACTGGTGGTAAGTTACAAGCTCTAACTCTTGTTTTAACTGTGTAGGTCTGTTACACAGAAAACAACTACATCCAGGTTCGAGTACACAGTGAGGTTTACAATGCAAATACCAGGGAGCACCATACTACCAATATTTTCCATTTTACATTTATATCAGAAAATGAGGTCCCACAAGTTGTACCTAAGACATATGGAGGCAAGTATCCCATTTGTATGTTGTCATCATAATTCTGTAAAAAAGATTAATTTCTTTCTCTTGGAACACTGGTCATTTTCATAGATGAAGTATTGGCATTTGAATAATTTAACAGGATTTCATGGCCAACCACATGTATTTTATGCTTTGATGACAGTGTGGATTGCTTCTTACTTTTGCCAATCTGTGTAGTTGTAGTTGCCCAGCATTGATACTAAGTTACTAATGTGGTTCTCTCTTTTCTCCACTTTATTTCAGAGTCCATGTTGTATTTAGATGGGAAGCGACACTTTACTGCAGTCTTAAAAGAAATCTGACAGGCACTGGATGCTGCCTCAGCAGTGTTAGCAGCATGCTGTCTTGGCAAGAGCTGTCACCAGAGGTGGCCAATGGACAGGTGCTTGTAATAGTCAAAGAAAAACCTAACAACCACACAAAACCAAACCAAACAAACCCCCAAACCCAAACTCCACACCAAACCCCACCTTTTTAGTACTCTTTATGTATTTGCATAGATTTGGATTTTTTTTATTCTTTACTACTAGAATTTGTTGAAATCTTTTACACGCCAATGCTAGGAAAAGAGGCTGAAAAAATACAGTCTTAGGCTTTGGGTAGACTCTCTTTGTCTGCTTTGAGAGATCTCATTACAACCTTTGCTGTCTTGTCACCATCTGCTGCCTTTCCCTTAGTAGCTCTCCTTTGTGATTCCCTGATAAGCGATAGCAGTTCTGTCAGGAAAAGGCGTGCAATAAGTAGATACACGTAGGTGAAACAATTTGACCTACATTCTTGTATAAATTAAGTTAAGGGTCATAATTCTTTTTTACAAGGATACATGCATCTAAGCAGCAGCAGAGGCTCGGAAGTTATGTGTGTGTGCACAATGGAAAGCAGGTGTTTCCTATCAGTGGGGATTTTACAAGGTTATTGCAGCTTCTGTTTGGATGGTTTCATGTTCCCTTGGGAGGAAATTGATTTTTGCAATGAAATGAGGCGGCCAGATGGTATTTTCTGGCATTCTGTTTGTGTCCTTGCCAGCCTCTTCTAACTTATTTATTTTAATATATAACTGTGAGTTCCTTAGTGAATTATTTCTCATGGCCTGGGGACTAGAGGTCTGATTGGTGAGACTGGGTGGGACTGGGAAATAGCGTTGTGGAACAGAACATTTTGGTTTATTAAGGATTGGGAACAAAAAAGGTAAAATGCTGCCCAAATGGTAATGGTGATGTTTGGTGCTGCAGTTAGGGGTCGAGAATCTGTGTTGAACAACTCCCAAGTCAGCTGCTGAATGATGGGAGGATCTTTATCCCACTGAGGGGTGGTACAGCCAGAGGACAGTCTCCTCCTCAGCTGGATTATTTATCTGTTCCCTTGGTGGACTGTAGTGCAGTATGAGTATTGCACAGCTCTGAAGGTTGTCCAGTTTATCTGTGAAGGTTAGAGTAGTTCCCCAGCACAGAGGGGACACCATGGTGGACATAACTGTGGCAAATAAATAACAGGAACAGAGTACTTGATACTGAAGTGCTTCCAGTGTAATGGAGAAAGTTTTAATAATCTCCAATTTCTGGCACATAAAGCCCAATTTCTTGAAATCAGGAAGCTGAGTGGATGGGAAGCATCAGCTTTTAGTAGTGAGTATGTCACAAGCACAAACCTGGATCTCTGGTACCTTCACGTCAAGATTGATGTTCCTAACTGATCAGGACACCCAAAGAGGAGTTGGGCTCAGTGGTTAAACGGATGAAATGTGATGTCTTACAATACACAAGAACAGATTCTGGCTTCCCTGTGAGATTTAAAGTCTTTTGAAAAGAGGATGCAGCAAATAGGAATTGTGTGAATCAGGACAGATGCATGAAGCAGGTTGATGAAATAAAGCAGCATGTTGAGCTTTTATTTCTGAGTAAGAAAGCCTGAGACAGTCACAATTAGGACCAGTTTCCTTTGGTGCTAGGATGGCATGAAGTTCATGACTCCTAACAGCTCGTTGCTATTCCTGTGAGGAATTGTATTGAGCATTGTAATAATCAGCATGTTACACATCAGCCTTTCCTTCCTAAGATACAGCTGCTGTTATGGATGAGTTAGATGGCTTCCCAGAGGAGGCACAGGGGTGTGGCCTGATCCAGAACAGATTTATGCATTGCCCTAATGATAAACTCTTGGTTCCTTCTGTAGAGTTTCTCTCTTCAGCCACACTCCAGTGCTGACTCAGCTCTATGTTAAAATCTTGATGTTAACGTCTATGATGTTAAAATAGTTTTCTCTAATGATTATGATGCTGTGGAGATAACACTGTATTTTCTGGGGTTTTCCTTTTTAAAACTGACTCTGTTAGACTGACCACACAAATAAAGAACTGAAATTCTGTCTCAGCTTCTTCCCCCTCCCTGCAGGGATCAGTGTTGACTGTTAAAAAATAAATAGGAAGGCAGGAAATGAAAGGATCTGTTTCAGAACTATGTATTACTCCTGCAGGTTTTTATCACTGACCCAGTGGTCCTACCTGGATCACTCTTTTATAACACTTGTAAGTTAAGGGGATATCAGGTTTGTCCTCTACTGACTTTTCAGCTGCATTTAAAGATGAATTTATCATAATTTCTAAATTCAGCCTTTGGGAAAGGGTTGGAGAGGAGAAGAAGAGATAACAGACTATGGAGAAAAGTGTGACATCAGAACATCTGGACACAGTGAAGAAAATGAATGCCACAAATGAAGATGCCTAGAAAAATTGGTGTTCTCAAAACTCACGATAACTTAATCACATACCACAAAGACAATTGTTACAGAATGTCTCGTCAGAGATATAGAATGTGTGTGTATATACATGTATGTACACGATAAATGCTTTTCTGTTTATTGCTATATATATACTCGTGTATTTTCTACTCTGAGAAGGTAACTCCAAGCTGTCGCCCTCTGTGGTGACAGGCTACGTGTATCTTTGTTCAAAGGTATGCATGCTGCTTTGTGCCTTTGTGTGTGTGAGAAAAATGTTCTCAGATCTGATATTTAGAATTAAAATATTTCAACATAGTAATTTATGTTGGGTTTATCTTGCAACTTATGTCCAGCCTGCCACTGCTGTAGGTGACTAACCATTACCGCAGAAGCCTAAAGGAATTGCTAGAAAATCTTTTTATTTATAGTAAACTTATCTATGTACTTAATTGACTGTGGCTCTGTAGCAGGAAGCAAATGTATGTGCCCATTGTGTTTTGGAATACAGTGAGGAGGAGCAGGATTGCCTCCCCTTACCCTCTCGCTTAATAGTGATATAAAAGGAGATTTCTGTGGGACTGGCTGAACTAAGTGCCCAAAGGATTGCTTTGTTTCAAATGTTTTCATTTTTCTGTGGTTAAAAAAAAATGCTAAAGTTACTTACTTAAACTTCATGTAACAGCTTCTGGTAGCCCTTTTTCAAATACAGACCCTTCCTTTGCAGCCATGTTGTGGGATACAGCACTCTGGGAAGAAGTTTGCAGGAGCTGGTGCAATGTGGGCCACTGAGCAGCAGTTTCAGTTCAGAAACCTGCTCTAAACTCACTGCATGCTCTGTTGGTTTTATTGCACGTCTGCTCCAGCCTTTGTCTGGTGACACTGGTTTGATTGCCGATCCTCCTCTGACTGCCTTCTTAAGTAGGCATGGGAGAGATCATTTCTTCATGGGTTAGGCACAAGCTAACAGGAAAATAAAAGGGTAAATACTCAGCTTTCATGAAAGAGAAACTGGGGACTCCTTTTGTGGAAGGTGTAGTTGGATGACCAGACCTGCACAGAAACTATACTGGAGCACTTCTCTGCCAGCAGAGATCCTCATCCCTGCAGGGCTCGTGTCCATAAGGCTGGAGCCGCTGCTGGGCATTGGCTGTGCCTTTCTTCCCTTCTGTTACATAGAAGAAATGGGAGATTTCTGGAGAAAGGGAATGGGACTCTGGGGACTGGTGCTTGGGGCACTCAAAAAGGAGAGTGGTAGAGGTTCTGGTCCTTACAGAATCACTACTTTATGTGGTAACTGCTCAGCTCTTTGCTTTTTCTGTTGAGAAGACAGGTGCCATCTGCATTTGAGATTAATCACACTACACAGCTTGCTCTGACTGGCATCAGCTCGTTTCAGCTCAGCTGAGATCAGATCACTGAGAGAGACCTGCAGAACAGCTTGGTCTCCAGAACCATGTGTGACCTCCATAGCACTCTGAAAAGAGCTCTGCTAGCCTGCCATCACTGCCCATTTCCCTGCAGATGTGTAATAGAGTAATTTTGGTCAGAAAATAGCTGTAAAATCATTGAGTCCAACTTTAAACCTAATACCAGTACAGGCTGCCAGCAATGTGGTGGTTATTTTTTGGATATACTTGAGTTTGCAGAGGAAGAGGTTTCTGTGGGCAAGCAATGGGTGTAACCCAGGAAGGCTGCGGAAGGCTACATCAGCTAATAACATCAAAAATCTGTGCCATTGTTATTATCTGAATTGATGTACTTCTGGAAGTGACATCCGGGTCCCAGCTAGGTCCATCCTGCTTGGAGAGATGGCTTTCAGCTGCAGACCTCACCACCACGTATAGTTTAACAGCTGAGGGGGTAGTAGAGGAGTGTGGGAGGCTTGCCCAAAATAGCAGAGGTAGTTGAAGACTGTGTCTCGTTATTAGTCATTACTTGCCTTGCCAGGAGCATTTTTGCTTTTTCTGTTGAGAAGACAGGCTCACAATGGCATCTGCATTTTATGCCCTTACAAGAGAGAGGCCCCTAAATATATCCTGGGGTTTGGGAAAGCAGAGATATATCAAATTTAATTTTCCCACTATTTCAAACCTCAGATGAAGAGTACTGGAAGAACAGACTGCTTTGTCATTTGTCCATCTCAAATACATACAGTCATATGGCAACTCAAGTCTTTACTTAAGGACTATTTCCCTATTTCCCTAATACTTTTTATCTCCACTGAACTGCATTACAAAAAAAATCCTTGTCCCATCCCTTACCACATGTTTAAAATGTAAATGTGCATTTATGAAAACCTCGAAAGTTGACACAGGTATGCTGCTGTGACCTCATTTTGCAATGGCCAAAGCATGCAGATGGCCCCAGTTTTCTTCAGTCACTAAGTGTTCTCAGTGCTGTTTTCAGTTCTTGGCTCAGTCTCTACAGCTTTTGACAGCTGCTGTAGTTTGCTGCTCTTGGTGCTGACTGTGCTGCAGTGATCCTGGGGCTTCGTTGCTGTAACTCACTGCTCACTGGGCTCTGCAGGGAGCCCTGGGCTGGGTGGAGCGTGTTCAACACGTGGCTGGTAACTCACCTCTGTCTTAATCAGGTGTCACTGGCTGGCTCAGTGCCACTGAGGTTCCTGCAGCTGGGAGAGCATTAGGTGTGACTGAGAGCCACCTGGCTGGAGAGGTGGGAAAGGCTTCTGGGGAGCAGGGCACCATTTCTAAAGGGGGCACAAGTGTTGTGTTCATTTTATGCCTTGGGCTGCTGCTGAATATCCATGTGATAGCTGGGCCCGCATTTGTCACGCTGCAGTGGCTTGGAGTTATTTGAACATTCTGTGTGTTTTCTTGGTGCTTCAGGGTTGATGTAAACAGAATCCACAGTAAAATTCAAGGTGATTTACATCCTAGTCATGTGAGAAAGCACCTCTCTACACGCTGCCCTCTGCTCTTTGTGATCACAGCTGGAGCAGGACATTAGCAGCCTTTGGGGTTTGGCGTTGATCCCATTCTGCCTCTTAGCATCTAGATGGGATGAGGGACTCCTTCCCAGCCGCACAGGGACAGGGAGGCTGAGGCTTAGTGGAGCTCTGCTTGCTCTGGCTGTGGTTCCCTCTGCCTGTGGCATGGGCATAGGTGTTATTTGTATCAGAGCTGAAGTGAAGCAGCTGCTTGTGTTCTGCGTCTGCAGTGACTACAACAGAGAGCTGCTCAATACTCACCCAAGTCCACAAAATCATGTAAGTTCACAGTGCAAAGGCAACTCTTGGTCTAATTCTGCAGAACTGTAATGAAGTGTCTGTGTATAGGGCAGGGAACTGTATGGTCTGGTGAGGGAAGGGGAAGTGAGTTCTCAGGCATGTGGGATCCAACCGAGAGTAGTAATATAGTGGTGCAAACTGGAGCAGGAAGGTGCCTGTTGCCTTTTCAAGGATGACCCTGGTGAAAAGCTAACACACATTGCAGTTGCTGTTTTTCCAATTGCACAGACTCTAGAATACCATGTCAAAAAGAGGAAGAGCTGAGAAGAAGATGACATCCTTAGGAAAGGGTTCTCCAGTGAGACATTCTTTTCCCTTGAAAGAAGAAATCCACATCCATCAGCTGTAAGAGTTTCTGAATATCACCTCAGTACTTATCTTGGGAAAGACTACAACTACTCCTTTAAAACCAGGATTCACATTTAATGAGTGGATTGGCACAGGACCCTTTACCACATCCATCTGTTAGCAGTGTAGGGACAGGGGAAAAACTCAAAAATTGTGAAACAGAATCGATCTTACTAGAAAATACACTACAAATTCAAGCATGGAAAAATTTACTGGTTCAGCTCTTGAATCACATGAACTGGCAGAGCTGTGTTTTTTTCAGTGCAGATGTACTTATTTATACAGTTCAGGGTATGTTCTTAGTAACTGAAAAATGTTTTCAAGCTTTACACATACTGGAAATACAATTCAGCAACTATAACTTATTCCTGGCTTTTAGGTTAGCTGCTATTGCCTCTGGACTCCAGACAAATGTACCATAACCAAGTGCCTCTTTTCTAGTTGTAGTTTCTACAATGTGACCAAACATACAAGATTTTTTCAGAAATTAAGAAATCTATTAATAGCAAAAGTCATGAATCTAAGCCCAAGATGTTAAGAGAAGTGAATTTGGGGAGACTGAGCATCTAAACAAAACTTAAACAGAAAACATGTGTTTCATAAGAATATGCTCTAATAACTGATCAGGTGCCTGTGCTTCACACGGGTTAGACTTCTGTTTAAACAAGGAGTCCTTTAATGTTTTACATATTAATCAAACTCACAAAAGTACCAAAATTAATGAAATTTTATTGGCAAAAATCAAGTTGAATGTTTAATTCAACAGAAGCGAGCCTCAGTTTAGTTTATCAAAATACTTCAGTTTTCCAGCTGGATCTGGAATTATCTGTGCAAGAAAGAAAATGAAAATGTTAGTCAAAAACCAAAGCCACGAAAACACAATAAACTATAAAGCCAGAACAGCACAGTATTTCATAGTAAGATGCTACTGCCAACTCACTAGCAACACTGAAGAGTAATTTATCAGTTGATTTGGTACTAGATTACTGTTAATCTCTAAAGGTACCTAACAGCAGTAGCAGAGATTCAACTGATTGAGGCATGAGAGAGTGCAGCCTACCAAAGGAAGAATTTTGACAGCTTGCCCCAAAAGCAAGATATTTTGATACATTAATGTCTGTAATCTAGAGGCTTATAATTTACTTACAGTTCTTCCCTTGGCCACCAAACTCTCATGGCTTCCTCTGGTTTGATCTAATTAAATCAAACACATTTAGAAGGCATGACTACATCTTTGAGAAAGGCTTTTTCAGCTACTCTGCTATTATCTTCATCTTTTGCACAGAGGAGGTGGAGAATGCTTATGTACTGGTTTAGATTATTAAACTGGGAGTATTGGAGCTCTTAATATCAGCACTGTAAAACTGCTTTTTAGAAAATATGTTTATGTCAAGTTATCTAGGTGATCCTAGTTATGGAGGGCAGAAGTTTTCAGTGCCAAAATATGAGTGTTAGACCAGCCAGCCCTCTTTCATTTTACAGTCTTAATATCCAGCTTTCCCCACTGTGACACTCCTCTGCTAGCTTGAAAAAATTGACTCCCAGCCTCCAGTCATCCTGGGGAAGTTTTCTCATCCAGCAAAGAAAGAAACACGGTTTAACATTCCACCGTTTTCTACCATCAAGTACAATGCTCACTAACTCAAGCTTAGAGGCTGCTGGGACCTGGTTTTTGTTGAGCCAGCTCTTTAACAGTGCTCTGTCATCACCAGATGGTTCAGAAGGAAGCCACATGCTCAAATAAATGACAGTGATCTCATCCGAATGAGGCAGCTCAGACCTCTGGTGAAAGTTTCATTATTCTGCTGAGGCTCACCCTGGGCCAGGGAACACAAACAAGTTCAATGGGTGTTTATCTGAACTCTGGCTCCTCTGCCTGCAGTCACATGGAACCCAGGAGTAACAAAGAAGGGAGGGCAATTGCACAGCAAGCAGTGCTCCCTGCTGGAGTGCTGATAGTGGCACCGGCTCTGGCACATACTACAGCCTGGGAACTTTTATCTTTCTTTTCCTGGGTAGTGCCCAGGATCTGCAGTAAGAACCAACTGCACCAAGAATTTATATGGACAAATAACCAAGAAGATACAACAAACTCAAGAGTTCCCAACTTTCCCTCATCAGGTGTTAACATGAGAAAAGTTCTTGATCACAAACTCACTGCTGATCAAGTGAATTTTGTTCAGACACCAGGAGTTTGAAACAACTGGAACATGTCTAATGTGAGGGAAACGAGCCCCTAATGAAATCAATAGTAATCCAAAAGATGTAATTTTAATAATGTGAGATTACTCATACCTTCTCATTGAAAGCTGCTAAGATTTTGGATTTGGTTTTAGTAGAAATGATGACTGAGTGCTTGTTAGTAGTACATGCATGTTAATAGAAACAGTGACTTACTGTTTCACTGCCAGGTTTCCAACCAGCAGGGCAAACTGAAAAAAAAAAAGGACAAAGCTGAAGTGTATTTACACACACTGACTTTTGTGTGCTTAAAATTCTCTTTCTGAACATGAAGTAAAACACCATGAAGTGTCACATGTCAGTATCTGAAACTATTAAATGTGCAGTTTTCTTTACACATGGGATGGTGACCTAACAGTTTATACGTGACACCACCTACCACTTCTGTTACCTGAAAACTGCAGATCTCTGGATGGATGCCTATGCTTTAGTTTAATTCTTGTACTCTTCTACATGAAAGTATTGGCAAAGCAGTGTCTGCGAATGAACACCTCTTCTAGTCAAAACAGAAGTTTTGTAATAAAATTCAGGTGAGTACCCAGAGACCTACCTTTCTTTCTTTAAAACCAAAACTAGGGAAATTTTTTAGGAAAGAAATCAGTTCAAAGATTCCACAAGAGACTGATTTCATTTTTACCCTTGCTTAGGTGCAGAGGGATCACAGCATGTGCTTACCACACAGTGTGACTGGGAACCCTGGGACTGCCTGTACAGCTGCATATTCTGGAGTAAAGCTCTCATCTGTTCAGAGCTCTCCCTCTGAGGTTTCATTCCAAGCAGGTATGCCACATTACACTGCTTTAAGATATGCTCAAATGCTAGTAGGAATTGTGGAGGACTGTTATTCTGTGCAAAGAAACCAATAAGGTGTCTACAGAGGCTCTCCTCAACATTCACGTAAAAGCTAGGAAAAAATGTGGTATTCTGGAAGCACTGCAAATCAACATTCTGTAAGATGGCTTTGTAACTAAATGTGAGTAAATTTCCTTAGTCAGATGTGCATAGACTAAGTATCAGCATCTATCTTTTCAAGTCTGTACAGCACAGCAGAATAATTATTTGTACCTTTATAAAGGTACTTTTAAATGCCTGGTGACATTGAGTTGAACTGGCAGTTAAGCTGCTAAACATGTACTCCTATTTAAACAAATCTTCATATAAATTGTTTAAAGAAATGTGAAAAGTTCACCCTATGCTTGAACTGGAGGAATAACAATTTTTGATACAAAGTAATGATCTGAAGACAGTAAATCTTCTTTGTTGAGGAAAGATGATCACACAGCACTTATAAAGAAAACAAGTAATGGTGCTATAATTTCCACAGTATCACCAAGTATCTCGACATGAAACACACTCAATTACTTGTCACAGGTCCTCAATGAATGGCACAGGACAAAGATGGCCTGCATCTCCATTATTTTAGTATGCAAAAATGTACTGAAATATTTGGCCTCATTCTTCACAGCCTCATATTTTGTACAAATTCATGCTTGTGAAACATGGTACATAATGCCAAAATTCACAGGATTTAATGGTTTATGCTCTCATTCCCGTGGATGTGAAGCAAAATGTAAATTACTATTCTAGAAACAACCTAAGGACCTGGGACCATGGAATTAAGCAGGGCAATCAAACCACTTCAGTCACTGCGTGAGGCCAGTCCTTAATGCAGCTGAGCATCTTTCCTCCAAAAAGCTAAAAATACAGCTAAGTAAAACAATCTTCAGCATGGCAATATCTAAAAGAGCACCTTCTCCATGTTTGTCTGTGTACTGGAATGCTTGTACTAAACGAAGTGTTTCATCCACTGATCTCCCAACAGGAAGGTCATTCATTGTGATCTGTCGGAGGATTCTCTTATTGTCAATAATGAAAAGGCCTCTGTGGGAAAAAAAAGGTGTGTGTGTGCATTAGGAAACAGAATTAATGATAGTGTTGTTTTTATGCACTATTTTATGTCTGCTGGATGGAAGGAATTTGATCTTTGCAAACACCATACAATACCCACCACCAGTAACCTACTATTCTTTACCTGGATATCACATGAGATGACCTGAGCTAAAGCTAAAACCAAAAAGGGATACTTCTTTGCAGAACATAAAACTAAACTTTGACAGGCCCTGCCAGGGGATGTGCAGATGATATAGCATTACAGGGATCCCAAAAAGAAACTATTCAGTTTTAGGCAAATGCATCTCTTTAGGTAACTGTAATCTTGACTCCACTTGGACTTGGGAGGTCCCTGAGCAACTGCAGTTGTGGTGAATCCTGCATATTTGCCCTGCCTTGACCCCTCTTCTGACTCATTATGACTATATTTTTTTGTGTTCTTCAATATTTGTTGCTTGCTATGAATCCCCAAGTAAAATCTGCTCCCAAAGAAAAATTTCAAATGCTTCTTTAAATATAAAGCATTAAGAATTACCCCAGCAAAAACCCAACCGAACTGCAACCCAGTGAAATACCGAAGTGTATGTCCTTGATCTTCCAGATACACTCCGTAATCCTTTGAAATCTGGTGTGTCAGATCAGAAAGAAGGGGAATCTTCATTGGTCCAAGTCCTCCTTGTTTACGAGGAGTATTAATCCTTTGAAGGAAAGGAAATATAGATGTATTTCTCATACAGATTTATATTCTGTACACAAGTCAGAAATCACAAACCAGATCAGTATGGACAGAAGGATTTAGTGCAAGTGACATTTTTTCTGTTCTGCACACAAAGGAGATCAACAGCATTTCTGGCTTGAACAAAATGTTCAGAAGAACTTTTGCAGGTTTTGGCCACATCTATTAATGATGACCTTTTTCTTATCAGTCGCATTTGCTTTATGCCAACGTGCTCATGAACTGGGACAATGGAAACATCTACTGATGGTTCCACTAATATTTTCTTTTTGTATTTGTAGTATTTTTTGGACTGAGACATGACATATTGCAAGCAATACACATTAAAACAAGCTTCAAAAATAAAGGTACTTTCACACACTAGGGTTAAAATTTATTCTAAACATTTGTTTCAACAGCATCACACTTTCACACATTATGATATACCTACACAGGCTAAAAATCTGGGGAGTGCTGTTCTTCAGCTAAGATGGAACCACGAATAATGTTTAGTGAAAGAGGAAGATACATACCAAGCTAAGTGAGTGAATTTTGAGTCCACAGAACATGCCACTACTTCGGTATTTATTGCTCTGAATTCTTCAATTCGGTCACTGAAGGCGATTATCTCAGTTGGACAGACAAACGTACTAGAAAATTTAAGACAGGATAAAGTTAAAATTTCATGAGAAAGCCAGTAAATTCTCTGCTTAACTTTAAATGGTGGATTTATCATAAATTATTTCAGCTATCACTTATTTTTATTGCTTCTTCAAGTATTTAACCAAAATGCTGCCTGACAAATCCTCCACCCTCAGACTCTAGCTTAGTTACAAATGGATTATTCCTGAAGACTGTAAATCTACAGTTACTTTACAATCTGGATTCAGAGTTTTTACAATGACTTTCTTTTAGATTTTATGAATATTAACTGGCTGAATTTAAGCACGATAAGCCAAATTTTTCAGAGAATCATAGTATAATTTGTTGTTACTGTGCATGTCTGCAAGTTTTAACTAATTTGTCTTCAACCTTTTCTACTACAGAAGAACTGAAGTGATAAAGCTAATGATGTTAAAATATTAAAGCAGTTAAAGTTTGTGGAAAAGAATAGGACTGTCCCTTAGAAAGCAGACATGTTTTCACTCAATCAGTGAAGTTACTGCATTCTAAATAAAGGAGGTTAATGTTAAATGCTCTTGGGATTTACAGGATGAGCTTAAAGGGAAAATGCCACCTCTTGGATACACTAGATACACTCTAGAAAATATAGATGGGATGCTGTCTTCTATTTGCAGCACTGATTTACAGCATGAAACAGAACATAGAGGCTGCCTAACTGGGTAACTACAAAGTTGGTTCTTTTGCGTGGAGACACAAATTAGTGGACACAGTTACTAGGACAAAGATTGTGTTGCAATTTTACCAATGCATGATGAGAAAACAAATGCAAAGAATATATTTTCTTCTGTCACTTTCTTATCTCCCAAATTATTACCAAACAAAAATACAAGACCTCAAAAAAGAAGAATTAACAAATTGTGAATTTAGTATAGCTGCACTCAGTCTTGGTATGCCTACAGTGCTCTTACTTACAAGTCGAGAGGATAGAAGAAGAAGACAAGATATTTTCCTTCATAATCTGTTAATTTCAGCTCTTTAAACTCTCCATTAATGACTGCTGTTCCCTCCCAGTAAGGTGCTGGCTTGGAGACTGAAATGCAAAGAACGTTCAATTAAAAGTCAGAATATGATGCCCGTGTTCAAACCAAGCTGTCCAAGGACAGCTGTTCTTCCTTTTGCTTGAAAAACAATCTGAAGCACGTTCCACGATGAAACTGCTTTACAGCTCTAAACAGGGAGTAGAGAATGATAAAGAAATGAAGATTTTAGTACACATGGAAAGTAAATAATTTGACCAACTTGTGCTTGTACGTGAGCCCTGCTGATCACTGATAATCAAGGCCACACAAACCTTATCTGGGCCTACTGAACAAACCACGTGTGCACTGCCAGCTCAAGGCACCGGCAAGACTGAAGGGGAAGCTGTTCAATACTTCAGGTACCCTCACTGTTTTGTTAGGAATAGCTGTTGTGAACCAGAAGCATAAGATAGTTCAAATTCACATTGCTCCTTTTTAGCCATGGGAACCTGTCTGGAATTCTGGTCCACAAAAAACACATGCCACAACATGTTTAGAGACAAATGCCTAAAAATGCAGCATATGTTTATTAAATTACAACTCCTAAGCAAATTTTAACTTGAAGACAGCTGTGTTTTAAAAAAATATCCAGTTGAAATGCATGAAATATATTTACAATTCCTATCAGAAGGGATTAACCTTGAATTTAAATACTAAAAATTAATCTGCCAGGTACTATTTTCAGAGCACTGTGAATTCTGAGACAAAGAATAAGGTATGCTGGAGTTACAAGGCGATCTGAATACACTTGCCATGTTAAGGACATTGATATACATCTCCAGGAAATTAGGGAAAAGCTTCTGAGAAGAATACGTGGAATCTTAAACATTATCTGGATGGTGCCTGAATTGTCTGGCTCTCCTTTTTTCAGGACAACCCACAGCTGCAGAATATAGTTAGTGAGGATGCGTAACAAGGACCTTCAGATTAGGAGGGAGAAGGAAAAGATATTAAACAAAATACTGCATGTCTTCACGCTCTTCTAAATTAAGGTAATTGTTTTTGCAGTTATAAACACCTGTCTGTAATAACTGACATTGCGAAGGGAGAAAAACACAAACAATACTGGTTACAAATATCTTGCCTGCCTTTTTTTGGTTTTTTTTAGCATCTACTTGCAAACAGAACGTACACCCTGGCTCAGTAAAGGAAAAGGATTTTAAAGCTGTACATTCTCACAGGGAAGATAATTTCTGTGTGACCTCTCTGTACTCTCTGTCCTGCAGGACGGGACTTTGAGCAGGTACTCCGGAACACCTCACTGCGGCGCGATGTACGGTGCTTGCCCCCAGGTCTGTCACGTAAAGCATTTAAACCACAACAGAGCACAGGCACAAAAGCCAGTGCCAAACCCAGCGCGGTGACGAGAGGTGCCCGTTCATTGTTTCTGATCGCAGCGTGAGCTCAAAACATTCCTGTGCATGCCTTAAAGCGCTTCCCTGAACTCGTTCGCCATTTCTGCAACCACAGACCTTGCTGGACGCCCGTGAGACGGCGGCGGTGACCGCGATGGAAATGCAGGTCTGGAAGGGGCTGGCGGGGGCCGGTCCGCCGCCCCTCTCCCCGGAGGCCGCAGGCAGAGCCGGCGTGGGGAAGGGAAGCGAAGGCATCGGGAGCCCCCGCGCTCTCCGCCTGACGTGGCGCTGCCGCC
>VZTD01002229.1:0-17704 GCA_013397725.1 Rhagologus leucostigma
CATCTCCTCCAGGCCATGGCTGCGGCAACCACGTTCTTCGTGGTTGTGCTGACCATCATGCTGAAGCAGACAAAAGACATACGGATCGATGTGGTCACAATCCAGCGGATGCAGGAGCGTGAGGAGCTTCTGCGCCAAGAGATGATGCACATGCTGCAGGAGATTGAGTGGATCAGGTCCCCGCAAGAAGCCCCACTCCTCTCTGGGTGGCAGCTCTGTCTTTTCTGGGCTGCTGCAGTAGTCATGCTCATTGAGGCCTGCTGGCTGGCCTGGCAAATGAAGTTTGCCCCTTGCAGCTGCTATGAGCAGGACAGCTCTGGCAGCGAGGAGGAAGATGACAAGGAGAAGGAGGAAAAGCTCAAGGGGCAACGCCACAGTGTCAGGTTGTTTTCTGTGCCCAACCTATTGTCCCTGCAGAGAGTGTCTGACATGTGCAGGGATGTGAAGAAGATGACACATGACATCCTCCGTGTCTGCCGAGTGCTGTCCAAGGACACTTTCATGCCAGAGATGCACCCGGCGACCGGGAAGAACAGCATCCATGAATCCTGGAGTATCTTTGAGGACCGAATCTTGTACCAGCTGCTCGTGTTCCTGCAGCCACCCTCCAGGCACTCTTTCAGGCTGGAGCTGTACAGTGGGACACGTCTGCCAGAGAGGTGCTCCAACATCCGTGTGGTGCTGGAGTGCACGTGCTTGAAGAAAATGGGGGATATTCCGTGTTTTGTCCACCCCTCCAAGAACAATCAGACAGCCCAGCACTCACCCNTTCTGCTGGGCAAAGGAACATCGTGCTCAGACTATTAAAAAGGGAGGGAGAAGGAAGAGGATTGGGACAGGTTTGGAGTTAAGGCGTTTATCTTCCCAAGTCACCATTAGAGGTGATGGAGCCCATCTTCCCTGGAGGTGGGTGAACAGCTGCCAGCCTATGAGGAGACAAATGCCGTAACTCCAAATGTCCCCTCAGAATCACAGAGTCAATCAAGTTGGAAAAGACTTCTGAGGTCATNTCAAGTTGGAAAAGCCTTCTGAGGTCATCGAGTCCATCCTATGACCCAACTACACCATGGCACTGAGTGCCATGTCCGGTCTTTCCTTAACACCTCCAGGGAGAGTGTTAAGTACCTCAGCCTTTTTCTCACCTTTGCTGACTGTGTTTTCCCCTGGGTCCAGTAAAGAATGGAGGTTTTCCTTGGTCTTTCTTTTGCCATTAATGTATTTATAAAACCACTTTTTATTATCCTTGGTATGGAATAGCCCTTTGGGGGTACCTTTGGGATACCCTAACCCTAGCCTTGGGGTCAGCTGTCCTGTCTGTGTCTCCTCCCAACTGCCCAAGTACCCTGTTGTGGTTCCAGCCCCAGCCAGAAACTAAGCACCGTGCAGCCACTCGCTCAAGCCCCTTCTCTTCCCCCAACCCTGGTGGAAAGGGGAGGAGAATAAAAGCAGGTTTAGAGAAATTTAAAAATTAATCATTTAGAGAAGCTTAGTAACTGAAAACAAAGTAAAATGGTGCAATAGTCGTTATAATGAAAAGATAAACAAACAACATGTGATGCACAATACAAGTGCTCACTACCTACTGAGCAACAATGCCAGAGCTGCCTTTCTGAACCCAGATCAGGCCCTGTTCCAGATAATTCCCCCAGTTTATGTACTGGGCATAATCTTCTATGGTGTGGAATATCCCTTTAGGCAGTTCAGGTCACCTGTCCTGGCTATGCTCCCTCACCATTTCTTTTCTGTACCTTCTCATTGGCAGAGAATGAGACCAAAAAAAACCCCAAAAAATCCCATTTCCCTGTCAAAAAAAACCCCAACCAACCAACCAAAGAAAACCAAACCAAAACAAAAAAAACCCGCAAACAACACAACAGAAGTCCTTGACTTAGGATAAATATGACTTAGCAAAAACCAAAACATCAGTATTTTACCAACATTATTCTCATTCTGAATCCAAAACACAGCACTGTACCACCTACGGAGAAAAAATTAACTCAACCCCAGCCAAAACCAGAACACTGAGCAACAGGTTTTGAATTATTTTCTGTGGTAGAGAGGGAACAAAATTCAGGCACCAAAGCCTGCTAGCTAGTTCTCGTAATAGTACAAAAGGTCATTTTTCCAAATGGCTAAACTGTACTCTCAGGCTTTCAGGATTATGTGCTGTGTCATTATTAAGAAAAATCTCATTGCATTAAGAAGCAGCCACTGCTTTTAAAAAGACAGAGACACTGTTTTGTTAGAACAAAGCAGAACCAAGAAAGCCTTATCAAAAAAACTGTGAGCTGCATGTGAAAATAAAGTTTGTACTTCAAACTGACATTTCCCTGTCTCCTGTTTCCACCAGCAGCCATCTCACTGAGGTCTGACAGGTGTTTGCAGGGTTGCCAAGCCCCTGGGTTAATTCAGTGCATGAGGAACAGTGAGATTAAATTATTTCTGTAAGTGGAGTTCTGAAAAATTAATTGGAAAGGTGAATCATAGAATTGTTAAGGAACCTTCCCTGTCAGACCATCCAGGAGCCACCCTGGCAGTCACACCCACATCACCTGCACCAGCAGCAGGTAGCTCCAGTGCCTGGCTTGGCTCCCTGTACACACTCCACAGTCACACGTTCAGACCAGGTTTCCTTATCAGCTCAAGTCCAGGTTTCCCACAGCACAGTCACAAAAGTCCAGATCCTTCAAATTGTTTAATCTTGGTGCAATAACAAAATAACAACTTGAGCTGGGTGCCTCCGAGGAGGGACACTGAACGACGGAAGCCCTGGGCTTTTATACCCTCACAGACTTAGCGTGGGCAAAGTCTGGAGCCCTTGGCTCCCTTGCCTGAGTCACAGGTCCCTGTGCCCTTTGTTATGCCAAGGGCCAGCAGTTCATGAGCTCTTTCCTGGGTCTCCTGCCACCCACAGCTCAACCTGCATGTGAAACTGCAGCTGCACCCCAAGCTACCTGCACTGAACGGGCTCTGCAACACAATCACAGAAAGGTTTGGTTGGAAGGGACCTTAAAGGTTGTCTCATTCCAAATCTTCTGCCATGGGCAGGGATACCTTCCACTAGACCAGGTTGCTCAGAGTCCCTTCCAGCCTGGCCTTGAACACTTTCACATGTGGGACATCCACAGCTTCTCTGCGCAACCTGTGCCAGGGCCTCACCACCCTCACCGTAAAGAATTTTTTCCTAATATCCAATCTAACCCTACTCTGTTTCAATTTGACACCATTCCCCTTTGTCCTGTCACTACAGTAAATACTCTTTCCCCACCTTTCCTGTAAGTTCCCTTCAGAACACACTCCTGGACCAACCAAACACCTTCATGTTGACTCCCTCTTTCCTCTTGCCCTGTTCATCTCTTCCTCATCCCTAACTAACCTCAGCCCTCCCCTACTCCTAGCCACATAATTTTATCTTTCAACCATTTGTGCTGCCTCTAGCACCTGTCAGACCTTTTACTGAATTAATGTAACTCGCTGAAAAGGCAGAAAAATATCCAGTATTTCACCGAGCTTGTGCTCCTCCCTTTCACTGAGGTGTATTACCTGTGAAAAGTCTCTTCAGCAGGTACGGGGTGAGCAGTGGGAGAGCAGATGAGGGGGCACAACAAAGATGGGAGCATGCAGGGAGACACTGCCTTCTGGGAAAAAAAGGACAGCTTATTAATTTGTCTCACCATGTCTTGGGAAACCATGTCTTTAGACTCAATTTGTTCTTGACAGTACAAGGAAAACAGCAGAAGTGCAGAGCCAGGAACAGGGGAGGGGAGAGCAGACCCACCCTTCATGCTGACAAATGTTTTGCAAAACACCACTCTCAGAGATAGAAAAATGGATGGGCAGAGTGAAACATCTCTCATTTGTCATATCCAAGTTTTCTGCACGGTCTTTCTTGTTACCCAAATTTCACAACAGTCTCTGAACATGCTGCCACTCTTCCCTTTTTTTGGTTGGCTTCTTGACTGCACTTCTCTTTGGCCCAAGGAACTTCTTGCTTACAGCCAAGCAAGACTAATTGCAGCATTTTCCTGCTTAATTCCACCCACCGATGTAGGCTTCAGTCTATGTATTTGATTTTAGCCCTGTCCTAGACAGTGAGTCCATTTACATCCCCCAATCTTAAATCTCCCCAGCAATCAGATGTTCAGCAGCTCTGTGTGTGTCCCTAGTGGGTTTTAATGCGGCACCTTGGCAGTCGGCCTACTGCCTCAATCCAGATACCCCAGCTGTATATTAGACTCAAATTTCTCTGGGATCCTGCCACCAGAGGAACACAGACCCATAACCAGGGAGCAGAGTTAATCCTTCTGCACCCTGTGTGTAAATTAGGAGCTGTGTCATAGAATCATAGAATCCTGGCGACATCAAACCTCCTCTAACAATGCAGGCATTTGTTTCAGAGAGTCATAGAATCAGAGAGTCATAAAATCTTAGAATCATGGAATGTTTTGGGCTGGAAGGAACCTCAAAGACCATTTAGTTTCAACCCCTCTGCCATAGGTAGGAACACCTTCTCCTAGACCAGGTGGCTCGTATTTCTTGTATTTTTTTCCCTTCCACTGAAAATATTATCTACTTTTCCTGTTGAGTTTTCCTGGCACCCTTTTCTGGTTGTTTTTTTTTTTTAATGACACTTTACTATTACTTTGTTCCCCTCCGAAGTGCTTCACAATAGGTTCTTAGAGCTCTTCAGCGTAAGAGACATCAGACTTCAGCTTTTTTTTCTTTAAAACTTACTAAAAACCTTCATACCTTACCAAGTGTTATGAATGAATAATGTGGGTTTAAATCAGCTTCTGTCTGTTGCCCAGGCCTCTGGCAGCAGGCAGTCACATTACTGAGGTGACCAGCACCCCAAAAATCCACTACCACTCGCAAGTTCTTTAATAATAGCTGATTTGGTCTATTATAAAATGAATTATTTATTAATAGACACAAAACTAACAGACATAAGACTTAAGACAGACTATTACTACACAGGAATAAGATAAGAAGAAAAGAAAAAAGCATACTAGGATTTACACGCGGAATTAAAAGTACCATTAAAATTACAGCTAGCTGAGAAATAGTATAACTTAGGATTCAATGTTTCTTACCATTCGATAGTTTTGATGGGGTACACATCAAAATCCTTTCCCTCAGTTTCCAGAAAAGTAACCTGGAGTTGGTCCAAGCCTCCAAGGAGAAATCTTCTCACACATCTCCACAGAGTGTGTAAGAGACTTCTGCCTCTGTGATCATTGTGTGGGCTTTTATAGATATAAGAACCGTGACTTTTGGTCAAGAATATTCCTTTCATCTCTTCCCACATTTGCTTCCCAGACTAAGATGTGTACTCAGGGCTTGGTCTCAGACCCTTAGGAGCCTGGAGGTGATCTCCTGCTGAGCTCTCTGACCTCCTCCTAATTTCTCTGGCTCCTCACTGGGCTATTAGTCTGGCCTGAGTTATCTCTTCCAAATGCCCCAGCTATGAGAGAGGAGGGACATCCTGCCACACCAAGGCAGGTAAATACTCTACAGGAGAGTAAGTTTCCTAGTATTTTGACTCACACAGAGATGATATGACATGCTGTATTTCAAAGCAAGTCTTCTCCTCTCTCCTGCTGTGATATAAGAAGCTGTTTGGTGAATCTCGTTGCTTACACTGGAAAGATCAGGGCAGACAAAAAAGTGAAGCAGCAAGTTTCATGGCTGCAGCATCAGCCCTTTGGTAACGCGAGTTTTCAATTAAAAATACCTATGGTACTTTGAACTAGAAGGACTCTCTGTGAAGAAAGCTTGAAACTACTATTCTCACCTCTTCTGCTAGGTGTTTGCTGTGGGGGGCAGCGGGCCCATAACACAAGGAACAAAGGGAGTCCATTGGTGGGACCATCTCTAGGGATAGAAACCCTCTCCAGACTAGGGTGAACTAAAAACACCTTTCCTAGGATGCTGTTCCATTATGCAAAATGTATCCCAGTTCTGCTTCCCTAGTTGGCCTCCCCATCCCCTTATACCTTATCTGTTCCTTCCCTAGAAAATTCTCCCTTCCCCACTCTCCCATTGGACCTTGTTCCCTGCCACTCCCTCAGATTTTCCCATTGGCTCCCTTACCTTAGTCCCGCCTATGTACCGCCCCTGTACCCTCAGAACATTGGTCCCTGATGCTGTCCCCGCCCCTATATCTAACCTTGGACCCTCCCTTCCTACAGGTCTTTTGTCTCTGGCTCCTGTTTATGTGTGGGGCTAAAATAAATCACTGCCATGGAAATTCCAAACAAGGACCCTTCCTGCCTCTTTGCTGTCGATCTGTCGAAGAAGCTATCTGGCGTGTGTGTGTCTGTGTGAATGCTGTGGCTGCCGAGAGACTTTCTGCTAGAGTCGGTTTCGGAAGGTCCTAGCACCCCACCAGAACATCCCCCGGATCCAACAGTTTGCTGCTCAGTAGAGATTTTTTTTATATGAGATCATCACCGTGGTAGTTATAACACCCTGGTCAGCAGAGACTGTGAGGTTAATACTTAAAAAGAGCACATTCTTTTTCTCTAGTATCTCCTGTGCAACTGTTTTTAAGTTTGTTCCTCGAAGAATGTGCACAGGCAGCCCAGAAAGCCAAATGTGTCCTGGGCTGCATCCAAAGTAGGGTGGGCAGGCAGAGGGAGGGGATTCTGACCCTCTGCTCTGCTCAGGTGAGACCGCACCTGCAAAGCTGTGTCCAGATCTGGGCCTCCAATATAAGGAGGATGTGGACCTGCTGGAGCGAGTCCAGAGAAGGCCACGAAGATGCTCAGAGGGCTGGAGCACCTCTGCTATGAAGTCAGGCTGGGAGAGCTGGGGGTGTTCAGCCTGGAGAATAGAAGGCTCCAGGACACCTTCCAGCCCCTTCCAGTGCCTAAAGGGGCTACAAGAGGGCTGGAGAGGGGCTTTGGACAAGGGCCTGGAGTGACAGGGCAAGGGGGAATGGCTTTAAATTGACAGAGGGCAGGATAAGATTAGAGATTAAGAATAAATTCTTCACTGTGAGGGTGGTGAGGCATTGGGATAAATTGTCCAGAGAAGCTGTGGATGCCCCATCCCTGGAAGTGTCCAAGGCCAGGCTGGATGGGACTCTGAGCAACCTGGTCTAATGGAAGGTGTCCCTGCCCACAGGAGGGGGTTAGAACAAGATGAGTTTTAAAGTCCCTTCAACACAAAGCGTTCTGTGGTTCTGTGAATTCATGATTCTATATATTTAGGATTCCACTGGTTTATGATTCCATGATTCTGTGATATAGTTGCCTACATGGTTAGGGGAAGTTTGATCTTCCCAGGAATCCCTTCCATATCTGCAGATCTCTTGTGTCAGTGAAAGATTGGTTATAACATACTTTTTTTGTAAAAAAGGAGCTGTGACACAGCTGTGCACTTTTACCTTCACATAACCAGGAACAACAAGAACCTGAATATTTTCTGTCTCCCTTTGCACCAAAGTTTCTTTAAGTGTTCTCTTTAAGTTTGATCTTGGCTTTGTCAGCTGTAAGCCCACAAAAAAAAAGAAGAAAAAAAGAGGGAGCAGAAGGGGTGAAGGAAAGCAAATCCTTATGCCAAACTAGTCTTCTCAAAATTTGCACAAGCATTAATCAGCACATTGCTGCAAAACAGAACAAATAAGAGCATCATGTTCTTTTGAAAGACCAGTTTAAAGGGTTTTGAACTGACTCAGACAAACACATCCCTCAGGGACATCTTTGATTTCCACATTGTTCTCCTGATCACTCAGTGTGTTCTGAGAATGAGAAGTCTCACTGTTTGCCTTCTTTTTCTTACTGGGCATGGTACTTAGGCAGAAAATCTGTCAGAAACGAATAGCTGCATATAAATGTTATTCTAAGTATGGTTTCTGATACTATAGCTCAGCATGTTTGGAATATTGATCACAGCACTTAAATTTGCAATTAAAATGATAATTTCTTTTTTCCACTGATTCTTTGACTAATGTTATGCAAAATACAGCCTAGGATTGACATAAGGGCAATAAAAACCACAAAGAAAAATCTGCATCGAGCTAATTGTTAAACATATGGTCACATGCCATGGAAGGGGGCAGGCAATATGAACAAGGAGTGAATAGGGACATTGAGTATCTTCCTAAAGACAGAGCTTTCATCACTGCTGCTACTTGCATTTTCATTCTTTTCTTCTCTCCTTAATTTCCCACAGAAACTTATTTTTCTTTTCCCAAGTTAGAGAGACATTCACGTTCTCCCACAGTGGTGCAGGGAACTGCTGACTCCAAGGTGGAGAAAACTAAGGTAATAGGAGTTACAAGTGTGACTCTTGAGATTCAGGAATATAATTTTTATGGTATGCCAACAAAAATACAGATGTTAAATTCAAGGAGATCACATGCAATAACAGCAGGGTCAGTGGTGTGATATGATCATCATGAATTGTTTGCCCTTACAAGCTGGTTAAGATCTTGGATTTATACATGGTTTCTTCAGTCTAGGAAGTTTAACAGGAAGGTTTTCTTAATTTCTTCTTTCTTAATTTTCTTCATTTTCTTTCTCTACAAATTTAGTCATTTGCAGTCAAATACCTTGCCCAGAGAAGCTGTGGCTGCCCCATTCCTGGAAGTGTTCAAGGCCAGGTGGGATGGGGGCTTGGAGCACCTTGGTCTAGTGGTAGGTGTCCCTGCCTATGGTACGAGGTTGGAACAAGATGATCTTTCAGGTCCCGTCTGACCCAAACTGTTCCATGGTTTCTAAGATTCTGCGATTTTAGGTGCACATCAAAAACTCACCTATTTATATTTAGCATAAACCAAACTCAGAGTCAGTGCAGCTTATTTTTCACTTCTACACTTCCCAGAATGTTCTTAGTCTTTGTTTGCCCTAATGTAAGAAAGCACCATTTTCTGGTTTTAGTGCTTATTCAGAGATGAAGTGTATTGGTGATCAATGTGCTCCAGTCTGCTCCAGTCAATATCCGAGCTATGGGTCACTCTGTCAGAACCTTTTCATCATTCTTCACAAAGTGAGTTTTCCTCAGATTGCTTTTCCCATTCTACTCCTCAGTTTCTTTATTGCTTCATTAACCAAGTCGTATTCATTTACTGCACTAATTCCCCACACCAGGATTTTAGTTCCCCTCACAACTGCTTATCTCTGTCCCATTATTTTGTCTCTTTAATAAATGATTTCAGAGCCTGCATTAATTGTTTTTTTCCATATTGTGTATAAAAGGGTATTTGAAACACTCTTCACTGAAAAGATAGATAGGATTTTTCATTCTTTGTTTTTCCTCCATTTTCTTAAAAAAAAGAAAACAACAAACCTTTGCAGTTAATAAATATGTACAATGATTTCTTTATATAGCAGAAAAGAAAAAAAAACTTCAAAATCACTTTTGAAAGGCCGTCATGTTTGGTAGTGATTAATATAGTACTATAAATACATGAAAATTAATTGATATTGCTAATTTTTAAGACAATAAGGTATCTATAATATTTTCCAATAATTTTTAGTAACAGGAGGCCTCATTATACTATTTAGATTATTACAGCAAACACTGCAAACGCATTTAGTCATTATTGATGTTCCACTCATACCTGTCAAAGGACCTGAATTTCATTACTCCCTCATTTTTCCTAACTACCTTAATCTTTTGTTTAGCTCCACTATTTCCCCAGGTGACCTCACTCTGGGAAACATCAAGGAACACAAGAACAATAGAGAATTGATCATGTACAATTTTTTGTTGATCCTCTGTTTTGTCAACACCATCTCCTCCCAATGAGAGCAATAATCATCAGCCTAGGAGGCCTGGATGAAGCTGGAAATATGAATGAGTGGTAGAAGGAAGCACCAATAAAGTAAATAACTGGCTAAACTTCAATCATTCCCTACTGACTACATGTTTATCTTGGACCCAAAACCTACTGATGGAAACCAACTCCTAGCTGCCAGGTCTGTCAGGATGGTAACGTGGGATACAGTGCAATAATTTAATGATTTAAATTTAGCTTGCTGAAGCCAAAACCATCTGGTACAAAGGACACTTTGGCAGATTGAGTACAGTGAGAATACTGTTCTTCTTGCTGTTATGGACTGATAACAAAGGAAAAATACGCAACCAAAGCCATTAAAAAATCATTTGCAGTCAATCTCCCAACCAAGTTTGAATAATAAGAGGGAGAGCACTAATTATAATTGTGTGGAGTTTCCCAGCAGAGACATTGCAAACCAATTGCCACTTGTCTGCTCTCAAGTATTTTCTGTAAATGCATTCATTTGTGGCATCTTTTCATTTATGTGACAATATTATTACATTTTGTTTTCCCTGGCAATTGTTTTATTGCCATCTGGGAGTCATTAGTGAAACACTTTAGAGAAAGTAAGGACATCTCTGAATATGCCCCTGATTTTAGGTCTGGGTTGAAATGGATTCTTAATAAAATAAAATTGTGCATTTTGGAAAGACAGATAATCTTAAGATGCTCATTTCATAGGTAGGACTGGTAGAGAAAATGAGACAATACTATACACACAATACAAAGGTATTAGAACTGGAGGCAGTATTCCATTTTCATCCTCAATAAGGATATTTTTAAAAGTAAATTTGTTTAATATATAATTATTTCTTTATAGAATCAACAATTATTCATGGTTGTTTTTGTGGACAACTGGAGCACAGCTGCTTGACCACCTCAACTCCAAAGCCACTTTTCAGTCTGTCTGATTTCCCAAAAATGGTCCCTGACACGGGCAGAATGCTTTTCATTCCTTCTTCTGTAAGACATCGCTTTGCACTGATATTAAAACTAATTTTCTTTGAACAGGTACTTCTTATGAGGTGACTACAGGCTATGTCACTTTGTCATCCACAAAATTCATATTTATTATCAAATCACTGATGAAAAAGCTTGAGTTCTGCCAGACTAATAACCATTCTTCTTAAAAATACCAGATGAACACTCCAAAAATGCCACCTATTTAGTTAATCAGTTGGCAAACAAGCTCCATCAAGATTTTCAAATGCTAAGGAGGACATGGGTGTGCTGAGTCTGAATCACAGAATCACAGAATTTTTATGGTTGGGAAAGACCTCTAAGGTCATCAACCATTAACCCAGCACCACTCTGTTCACCACCAAGCCATGTCCCCAAGTGCCACATCCTCATGTTTTTTAACACTTCCAGGGATGGTGACTCCACCACTTCTCTGGGCAGCCTGTTCCCATGCTTGACAACATTTTCAGTGAAAAAATTTTTCCTAATATCCAATCTAAACCTCCCTGGTGTAACTTGAGGCCATTTTCTCAAACACCTGTCCTGATGCCTTCAGACTCTATAATGTCTCAGCTCTTCACTTTGTTGCATTTGTTCTCTACATCAACATAGAGATGTGATGAGTCTGGAAGCTGGAAGGCTGTTACCACCCAACAACTCTTTTTACTTTTATTTTTGTAATATACCTCAAGAAAGAATGAAAGAACGGAACTGCAAGGTAATGTCAGCCTGGTTAGTATTATGCAAATAATAATAGCATAAATGAAGTAAAATAAACTATAATAATGAAGCTGAAAGGTCATCCATACTCCATATCCCACAGGTTCATGCATCCCATTAGCAGCCAGCAGTGCTAAATATCTGTGTATAGATGGGTGACAGATGAAAGCAAAAACCAAAATGTTATACTGCTGCATCATTTTTTTCAGAAAAATAGTTAACTTGAATATTGTCAGAAAAAAAATAACAATCTGCAAAAGGGCATCACAGAGAGCATATGGTTTGCAGATAAGATTTTCTTTTAGAATTATAATCAAGCATGTGTTATTTTATGGCACAGTTATAGAGGGAGATAAATGAGTGTATGTTCTGCATTTCGGTACAGATTTCTACAATAAGAATGAACTTGGCTGCACTCTTTACCTTTTTCTAAAAAAAGAAATTACTCAATTTCCAGGCATGAATAAACAAACAACTTTTATATATTTGGAGGTAGTTAAAAAAACGATAAATTAGGCCCTCCAATTATAGTGTTGAAAACATTTTCTTCATTTGATGAATTTACAAGGATACAAAATACCTGTGTGAACAAATAAACATTGCCTGTATTCAATTAAACCACTGCTTCCTTCATGCTTTAATTACATAATTAATGTGATAAATTAAACTGTTTCTCAGTGAACCATCCAGTCTAAGCTTAGAATTTATATTAGTGTACTTTGCTATAGGTGCACGAAAAATTAATTTGGTTCATGAAATTATCTCTGAATTACTTCCCTGTTTCCATTTCCACTTTAAATGAAAAAAATAATATAATAGACACTAAAACCTAAGTTTCACATGGTTGTACTTTGCAGCAGTGGAACACGCAGAAGAGTAGAGATATTTTTATCATACATGGCCCATAAATTTTGGGCTAATGCCCAAAGGAGATCAGAGTAAGATGTCCTAACAGTGCTAAATCCCGTCCTTTTCCATACAAGGCTCCACTTAGCAAAACTGAATGAAGTGTCCTTCAACAAGGGCACCAAAATGGTTTGCCTGCAGGATTCTTTCCTATGTACATCAGGACACAATGTGCTCTGGGATTTTTTTATGCTTATTTCCATGTCATTCACTTAAACTGCTCAACTCCCTGCTTCAGGAGGCTATGGAGAACTTAATTAAGAGAGTGAGACAGATTCACGCAAGAAAGCTTCATTAAGAACCAAACTGCAGATTGCTGAAAGCTGGGAGGGTGCACAAAGGAAATGCTGTTGTGTGCTCACTTTTCTCCTGTAATCTGCTGACGCAGCCCGCCGTGTCGGCTGAAGGAACCGGCGCTGCATCCCTCCGAGCGTCCGCGGGAACCAAGCTACCTTGGAGGTGCTGATCCTTGTTGAGAGTGCTCAGGAGGGGCTGCTGAGCCGCCACACACACGCCCACGACAGCCAGTGCAGTGGTGGGCACGAGCACACGAGCAGGCAGATAATCCAAGCGCTGATCTTGGATAAAGAGGATGAGAGGGGTCTCTTGTATAGGCTCCAGCAAGGTTTATTCAAGGGAGGGTCCAGGAACAAGAGACCACACCTAAAGAGGATTCCAGGGTTTTATAGGGGGACAGGCAACCAATCAGGAGAGGGCCAGGAGGAGGAGAGGAGAGGGATTGACGGCAAATAAACCAATAGGGGAAGAGAAGGGAGGGACAAGGGAGAGGGGGACCAATGGGGCGTCGAGTACGAAGGAACGTTCTAGAACACATGCATATTGATAAGGAAAGATACATATTCAAGGAGGTATACATAAAACTGGGAGGAGGGCCAACAGGGCAATCAAAATTGAACAATTTACATAGCAGAACAGAGAACTATGGGAACTCACCGTAACTGGAGGGGATGTCAGACCTCCGAGCCAGCCCACCAAGAATCCAAAGCCGCTCTTGGGCCCGGGGGCTCATCTGTCATTCTGGCAGCAGCCACAACCGCTGCAACATCTCCCCCTTCTCTGTTTAAGAGAGAGGAGTTCCACACAGCTCGAACCAAAAGGGTCTTGAAACAACCGAGAAGGGAAATAACAAGGAAAATCGTGACAGCAAACCATAAACAGTCTTTACAATGAAAGTGGCCCACCTCAATAACCCCCAGTTCTTAAACAAATTGTCTAACCAGTCCTCCGACTCCTTCTTGATGGTGGTTATCTGCTCCCGGATCCCCTGGATGGCGGCATGGATTGATTGGCTGTGGGATGGTAAGTTGAAGCAGCACAGCCCGTCAAAATCTTGGCACCCATGGCCGTGCGCAAGTAACAAGAAGTCAATGGCAGCACGGTTTTGCAGTGTCGCCTGCCTGATTGCTTCCTCATCCTCAAGGAGTTCAGCCAGTGCATGGGAGGTTAGGTTGGCTTGTTTCCCAAGCCAGCACCCAATGTGTTCAATGTTCCCTAGTGCTTTCGCTGCCGCCACTCAGTGCAAGAAGAAGGAGACCATTGTTCTTTTTCCACGAGACCAATTAATAATTTCAGAATCACAGTCTGCATCTAATTGTTGGGTGGCCCTCTTTTGGTGTGCCGATTCAGTTTTGTTCTGCCAATCAAGGATTTGCGTACGGTTGGCTGCTAGCAGGGAAGGATGGCCAAGCGTGCATGGCCCTCTTTGAAGACGCGATGGGACGCTGGCCCAGGCCCCATTGCCACAAAGCAAAAACAGCCCTTGAGGCAGTCTTTCAGGGTGGCGAGTGGAAGGGGATGACCTGACCTGGGTGGAGTTGCACCAATTTTTGAACGAATAACATTTCTCTTTACAGCGATCCTGAAGAAATTTTTCCAGAGTTTTTTTTTTGCTTTTCCAGGTATAAAAATCTCTTTTTTTTTTTAATATATGCAGAATCTCAGGAATATTCCATGGGGAATGCTCCTGATCCAGCTTTTCCTTAAAAACCTGCAGGAATTAAAATACCAAACCCCAGAAGACCTTCTGAGATTTCCGGAATTCAGCATCCAAAGCTTTTCCGTAAAAAAAAAAACCTCAGAAAAAAAAACTGTGGGAAAATCAAAATAAAGCCGCGCTTCCTTTGTTTTTTTCTTTTTCCTGGGACTTTTTTCCCATAGGATTATGTACATCCAAGCAAAAAAAAAATAGGGATTTTGAAAAAAAAAAAGGCATTTTTGCATTCCCAAATTTTTTGGGGGATTTTCCGGGAATGTGCTCGGCTCCGTGGGTTTTTTAATTCCTCTCGGAACCGAAGGAACAAAGGAAAAAAAGTGCTTGGAATTTTTTCTGAAGGAATTTTCTCCTGGGATAGAAGCACCTGATGTTTTTTAGGATTCCTCTCTGTTATCCAGCTCCAATCCCAAATCTTTGGCGGAGTCGGAAGCTCGGGAAAGGATGTCGGCCATGAGCGCTTCCTCCAGCTTTTTCCGGACTTGGTGCACCTGTTTCTCCTGTTTCCTGATATCCTCATCGGTGACACCAAAGTCCTTGCAGAGGGGTTGGGAAGTGTTGAGCCAACCTCCGGGGTTTTTTTTCACGGCAGCTGAGAGTTGGCCAGTGATGGAAGCCGAGCTGGTGTGGAGGGTGCTGGCCACGGCCGACAGCAGCGATGCCTCCGTGCTGCCCGGGCCCATGGCTTGCAGGCCCTTGGGCAGCTCCATGGATTTGAGGATTTGCTTGGAGACATCGGAAGCGCTGAGCCCTTGGAGCCACTTCTCCCAGAAAAGCTGATGCGGCTGCTCCGTGAGGCGCTGCAGATCCGAGTGCACCTTGTTCCAGGGGTGGTTGGTGACCTTGGTCACCAGCTGCTTGAAGATGGAGGCCATCTGCCAGATGGGCAGCATCATGTTCAGGTCAGGCTTTCCCTTATTTGGATTGAGCGAGTCGTTCCTGGATTGAGCGAGTCATTCATCATCTTGCCCACACCAGGGTTCCCGCAACTTGGAGGAAGACCTCTCTTTGGGGTCGGGCTAGACTCCCATCCATCTCCCCAAAATACCTCACCCACACCCAGGAAGAAACAAATAACTGAAAATAAAACTCTCCCCGAGGACCCACGCAAGACTCACCAAATCCACCGGCACCGACCGGTCACCAAGCCCTCCGGGAACAGAAACTCATGGGCAGGTCCCGGGATCCTGGCCAGCTCTCCTCTTCACTGGAGAGTTGTCAGCCGCCTGCCAGAGCACACGCTGCTAGAACGCAGGGCGCTCTCGGCAGGTACTGACGACCCGAGGCAAGCTCCAGAAGCATCTCCCTGCTGGCCGGGACGCTCTCAGGGACCCCCTTTCCAGGGTCCCTGTTCGGGCGCCAGATGACGCAGCCCACTGTGTCGGCTGAAGGAACCGGCGCTGCATCTCCCCGAGCGTCTGCGGGAACCAAGCTACCTTGGAGGTGCTGATCCTTGTTGAGAGTGCTCAGGAGGGGCTGCTGAGCCACCACACACACGCCCACGACAGCCAGTGCAGTGGTGGGCACGAGCACACGAGCAGGCAGATAATCCAAGCGCTGATCTTGGATAAAGAGGATGAGAGGGGTCTCTTGTATAGGCTCCAGCAAGGTTTATTCAAGGGAGGGTCCAGGAACAAGAGACCACAACTGAAGAGGATTCCAGGGTTTTTAGGGGGATGGGCAACCAATCAGGAGAGGGCCAGGAGGAGGAGAGGAGAGGGACTGATGGCAAATAAACCAATAGGGGAAGAGAAGAGAGGGACAAGGGAGAGGGGGACCAATGGGGCGTCGAGTACGAAGGAACGTTCTAGAACACATGCATATTGATAAGGAAAGATACATATTCAAGGAGGTATACATAAAACTGGGAGGAGGGCCAACGGGCCAATCAAAATTGAACAATTTACATAGCAGAACAGAGAACTATGGGAACTCGCCGTAACTCAGGAGGGGATGTCAGACCTCCGAGCCAGCCCACCAAGAATCCAAAGCCACTTTTGGGCCCTGGGGCTCATCCGTCACTCTGGTGGCCACCACAGCTGCCGCAACAATCTGCCCCAGATTTCTGTGTCTAACGCTGTTGGAGAGGGCGTTGCTCCCAGGTGGGAGATGGATACAACACTTTTAGCTCCAGCAGAGAGAATTACAGCCTGTCTCTCAGGGCAGATACATTATTTAATACAACAAGAACAGGCTTTGGGCAACGAAAATCAATCACCGGCATCTGAAGGATTATCCTGTTTGATTGAAAGTCTCCTCAGACAGAGAGCTGGTCTCTCCTTGGGCTTCAGGATTTGAGCAAATGTAAAGCTGCTATTTTATGTACGGATTTTATTGCTGGTAAGAACAGAAACTGTTAGACATCCTTCTGGAAACTCGCTCCTTGTAATTTTCCATTTCCTTGCTCAGCAGTCAGATGCTATTTGTAGTATTTGCTAAATGTAGAGAATCACAGAATGGTTTGAGTTGGATGAGACCTTTAAGACCTTCTTTGTCTGTAGCTGGCCAAAACCTGAGACCATCCAACCATTCAAAAGAACTTGGGGTAAGAATGGACTGTGGAACAGCTCCCAGGGTTCCAGGGCTGGCACGTATTAATACCTCTGTTAATATCTTTGGTTATACAAAATCTCATAACCTCACACATCAAGAGGTTTTGCCAATCTGCAGGGGTGGTAACTCAGACTAAGGATAGAGGACCGTACACATCTCTACTCTCCTCTGAAATTGGGGATTAGTGAGAAACATTTGAAAGAAAATTCTGCTAAAAACACCACTAAGACGAAGGATGTTCTCTCCTTGTCACAATTTTATATCACATTTGTCCATCCCACATTTCCTGCCATTTAATAGCATACAGAAAAGTCCTAGTGAAGACAGGGCTGAGCTGCGTGGGATGCAGGTTTGACAGCTGGGTGCCCACAGAGCAGGTACAGCTGCAAAAAAGGGGCAGGAGGTGAATAAAGCTGTGCATGAGTAGGCTGCAGGACCATTCAAACTCCTGGAACACCATCTGTTGATCCTACACACCCAATTAAATTGCCACTTTACGCCTGGTCTCTCAGGTGTTAAGTAAAAAGAAGTCACCATTTCCGGAATCTCAGAAGGAAGCACCATCCCAGATGTTCATTGAAACTAACCAAATATTCAGCTATTTTTAATTATATTTTAAAATAGAGTAATTCATAAAAATGCTGAACATTGCATATATGTCATAAAAACCAGACAACTCGCTCTTGCTGTCCAAAATAATGATGTTTATTAGACAACAAAAGCGAAAAATAAAAGCGGGATCCACAAAAATAAAAGTTGGTAAAAAA
>VZTD01002230.1:895-25271 GCA_013397725.1 Rhagologus leucostigma
AGGAAAAAAAAAAAAAAAGACAGCGCTGAGACATATGATAAACATATTGTGGCCTAAAGCAATCTGAGAGTTGACGGGAGTGTAAAAAAGCAGCTACTGTATGTGTAACTGCAAGAGCTTCATCTGTTGATCGGTGACGAACACCCCGGCGCCGCTTGCTCTTTGCATCTGTGTGCTCACGGGAAAGACTGTCAGAAAACAACCCTCCAAAACGGCCACTGAACCAAGACCCTCGATACTAAACCGTAGCCTACAGGGTTTTTTTTGTTTGTTTGTTTTTTGTTGTTTTTTTTTTTTTTGCAACTGAGCTACAGCTCCCTGACAATCATTTGTGTTGATGGCAGAAATGCTGGCAAAGCCCTAGTAACAGGTATCTGACGGGTGTCCTTACACTGCTGGGTGCTGAGCACCCTGTGAGAAGAAAAATATGGCTCAGGTTTGAGCTATATGCACTCTGCTGTGCCAAGAACATTTTATTCTGTTATCAGACCTAATTAAACATTAAAAGCAACTGTGTACTCAAAAATGTCTCCAGCTGTGGAGGGCAACTGATTGGCAATCTGTTTTCTTGTGTGTGCAGGAAAAAAAAAATCCAACAAACCAGTAAATGTGCAGAGCAAGACCTAAAAAACAAATGTTAGGCATGGCTGAGGCAGTCCACATCCATGTGGACATACCTAAGCAAACACCACCACTCTTGGGAGTCAAGTGCTCTTTTCTATGTTCACGTCTTTCATTACACTTTTTGCCCATCTCCTAAACAAGCTGTTACCACGTGTGGTACTTGTAGAACAAGTTACATTTCACCTGTAGCCCGCAGGTGTGTGATGGTCGGAGGCAGCTCTTGCAGCTGCGTGTCCTGGTGCAGCCCCTCGCTGCTCCCGCTCACACAGGGCCCTCGGCACCAGCAGCAAGCACTTCTCAGCAAATGTGCCCCGGCTCTGAGCGGGATCAAAGCGGCAGCTCAAGTCCCTGCCTCACTCAAGCCATGGACTCTGGTAAAGTTGTCAGCACAGACACAGACTGTGCTGTCAGCCATGTCACATGGACACATCCCTGCCTAGAACAAAGAGAGGTTCCTCCCACAGAGCACATGGTGAACACCTTTAACTTAAGGCTTCATCTGCCTCACCGGGGATGCAGTTTGTTTGTGGCAGTGGGCATCTCGTGACCTGCTGCCCTCAAGTGTACTGGTGCAGAGTTCCTTCAATCATTCCTGGGGCCTGTACGAGGCTGTTCTCTCCTGTTGCTGCCAACTTTTATAAGGTTGTCTTCCTGAGAAACTGGGAGAAGCTCATTGACAGCTTGGAAGGTAGGTCCATCAGACCACAAGTAAAGAAAATGTACTCTGGTTTAAGGGTGTCTTGTTTTGGTTTTCTTTTTTAAGCTTACAACATTAGATAGCGTCATTAATCTAACGTGGGTAGGACGTACTGGGAAGCCCTCCCTGTGTGCTCACGCAAGGAAGCATTTTGGGCAGGTATCCTTACTGTGGAGGAACTGCGGAGCTGAAGCTACAGCTTATGCTTACAGCAACAGTGTCCTGTAGCTCTGTTCTTCTGAGCCACAAATCTGCCTTTGCTCTGCCTTTTGAGGCTGTTCAGTTCTGTGCTGCTTCTGCTGCCAGCAGGTAGCAGGTTTCTGCCCTAAGTGTGTTGGTACTTAAGCCATGAAAGCATGTGCTTTGTTGAGTGTGAACGCATGGGAAGAACGTATCGGGGAGTCTGAGGAAACAGCCCGTTTTAGTAAGCAGTGTGGATCAAATGATAAAAATCACTTACTTTTACTGTTTGAAAGCTTATGCTTGATAAGAAACTCCTGGGCCAGAGCATCCTGGTACCGTGTTCCCATCTCAGCCCTGCTGCAGGGGCAGTGCTCCTGGCCCCCAATTCACCAGGGAGTTGTACTTCTGTCATACAGATGAAGAACTGAAGAACATCACATTTATCCGCAGTACAGCCCCAGGTGTGGACCATACAGGTGGAATAAACATGCTTGCAGTGACACACAGCACACACAGCACTGCTGCATTTCTCACAGAGGACCGTCTGTACCAGGCTGTGCAAACAAAAAGAGTGGAGTTAAAGCTGCTCTTGCTGTGCTAAGTAGCCCCATCATTCTCCTCACTTTTATTAGATACATGAAAATCCAAAATACTGAGTAGTTCCAGCTTGACAATCCTGATGTGGTTTTCTCCCCACCTAATTTTCAATATACTTAATTATAACAACCAGCAGTAACACATATCTACTGCAAAAAGACTGACACTTCTGCAACTGAGAGCACAAGAGCTATGAGAGTATTATAAAACCTGAACTTCATTTCATGGTTTGGTGTGGTTATCCTTATGCCTGATTTTAAGTTATCTCAGTAAATCAGATATTAAGGAAAGCCAGCTGCTTCTGTTAAATAAACGCCATTGTCTAAGACTTAGAAGGGAGCAAAATAGCCAGGTGGAGTTATTGATCTGGGAATATCAGCTGGCTGGGCCTCCCAGGCAGAGCACTCCTGTTCCTTGTAATTGCCAGCATCTACAAGGGAGCACTGCCCGGGCCAGCACGCAGGGAGACCTGCTGCTCTGCTGGGCTTTGCTTCCCTGAGCTGCAAACGGTTTATTACCGACAAAGCAGGGACTCTGTCAGTGTAAGAACTCCCCGTGGAAACTTTAGCTCCGTCAAAGACAGTCGCAAAAATCCCATGACTTGTGTTGTGGTGTGTGTGTGTTATATCAGACCTGACACAATGCAGGAGGGAGTTCTTTGTCTCACTTCATCAACTGAACAATTTGAAACTGCTCCACAGATTTGCCTACTGAACTGGATGCTACCTGCTTTTTTGCAATTTCCTTCTTTGTCTCCAGCATTAAGAAATCAATGAAATTATATGATGTCCACAAGGTAACTGTTTTCCACTTTTAAAACTGATCCATTCTTGGTAAGGAACATAAATGATTATTCTTTTTATCTCTGGTGTGTTTTAAACCTGATAAAAAAACCCAAACTCAAACAAACACAAAACCCCAAAAAACTTTGTGAAATTAATTCAAAAATTATGCTAAGAATTGTTTTTATTTTGGGATGGGAGACTGAAGCTTTTATTTTCTTTGAAGTGGTAGCTGTATTGGGTTTATATTGCTTTGTTTTGCATGTTTGGATCCTGTATGTTAATTTGTGTTGTAATACTTTTAAGTATAAGCAAACATTTTGGACTATGAAGTTTGGATATTAATATGTATTTGGACTTGGGTGATTTGTTTGCAAATCACTCTGTTCTGACCTGTTTTTTAAAATTCTCATTTGCAATTGATCGCAGCTTCTAAAAATTGCGATTCTAGAGTGTGTTTTAGGGCACCATCTTCTGGCAGACAGCACGCACTGTATTTGAATGGCTGCCCTTGCTAAGCACAACTATTTAAAATATTTCTGACTAACACCACTCTGCAGGCTTACAGGTCATTTCTCCTTCTAAATCTGCAATAAAACACTATTTAACATTTTTTACATTCTTCTTACTCACTGCAACTGCAGCTATTCACTGTGCTGCACAAACATAACTTGGGACAGACCCTGTAAAATTCCAGCCACAACAGGCGCTTTGTGAACGTGCTGGGGCAGACAGACAACATCTGTCCAAGCACTTATGATTAATGCACCATATATGTATCTTATTTCTTTTATAGCTTCATCTTCCACTTCTCTTACATATTTCAGATAATCACATTCTGTCCAGCGCAGTTTATGGGCTCATACTTTGGAGGCTGCACAGGGCACTGGCCATCATTCCTTGCACTCACAGGACACAGTCACTGCATATTCCAATGCAATCAGTTAGCAAATACTACATTTGCATAAATCCATATTTTATTTGGCTGGCTCAGTTAGCAGTGCACCCACAGTACTTTTAAGGAGGTCTGAAGTTACATAGCTTCTGATTTCAGAGACTTGGAGGAGCTACAATTTCTCTTGATATGATAAAAAAGAAAGTCCTGATTGCAATACTGCAAACCTTCATCCAGCAAAGGAATCAGAGAGCATTAGTGCACTGAATAAGGAATAGAAACTCTGCATGAGGGTCAGGCCGCCAGACACATGCCCCACTCTGCTCTGGTGGTGAAAAGTATCAGCCTGACTGTATGTGCCTCTTTATACCCATTAAAGAAATGAGGCAGGCTACGAGCACTGACCTCCTGACCTGGCAACACAACGCACTTCAGTTGTGATGAGAAGGATCATTTCAGAAGGAAGAGGACACTGATTTGTTGAGAACACCACTTACATTTACATTTCGTTGTATTTTCCATATAAAATGGTATTATAGAGGTATCACTTGTTAACTGAAAATAATGAACACATTTGCAAGGATAGAGCTGTTCCATAAGCGTAACTAATGAAGTCTGGTCTCTGTATTCTGCATCCTCTGCATTCTCCAGCTTGTAGCTCCTCTCCAAATCGCCAGTAATGCTGCAGTCCGATGAGCCCTGTGTCCCACAGAGCTCTGGCCCTGCACTTACCCAGCAGTAAAGGTGTCAGTCCCACACCCCAAAGCCAAAGTGCTACCACAGAAACTCCTGGGGGTCTCTTCTTATCTCCAGCCCCTGCCTCAGTATTGCAGGGAGGGAATTGCTTAGCATTTGCAGGTAGCTTCAAGTGTTGCTGAAGAGGACTGGCAGAGCAATTCCATACGTATCTTTTCTTTTGGAAATTGTTCTGCAAACTTCTTTTTCTTATGAGTGAAGGAGTCTGCTGATGAGAGAGATAAAGGTAACATGTATCTAAACAGCAACTTCCTTCTTTTAATGTAACAGGTATCAGGCTATATCTGCAAGTACGTGTATTTACTTCATCCTGTTCCTCCTTTAAAAGCATCAAGGCCTCCAAATCAAAGCATTGCCTCTCCCTCACGTACTTTTGTCTGCAGGTATAAGCTCGCTGTAGTCATTCTGCTTAGGCACTAGTCCAGAAATAATCTCAGGCAAGCAAAAACCAGATAACTGACTTGTGTACGATTTGCTGTATTATCCTGATCCTAGTTCCTGCTTTCTTGCACATTCTGTATTTTAGATGCACAAAATGGAGGGCTTCTTGTCCTTATAGCTGCAAAGAAAATGAACAAATATCCCTACCTATAGGCACAGAAACAGAACAACCCCAAATTTATTTTCCTTAATTCTGTGTTTATTCAGTTTTCTAATCAAAATTTAAAATTTTGGGGCAGTAGAAGTAAGGCTTCAAGTAGATATCAGTGGTATCTACAGACTGAACACAAGCTGATTTTATCTTCTGAAGTCTAATAAACGGTTAGCAAGAGGTGTTTGTTGTAAAGGTCAGAACGTGAAATGGCACATCAATCTGCTCCCATCTGTCAGAGTCGAGAGGCCAGGAAAGAACGCACCTCTCTCTTTGGTTCAGCTGTGGAATGGTTTCATAAAGTAAAGCTAAAATGTCACATAGAAACACTACAAACACTAAATGGTTATCCACAAGTTACAGTGGCTCTTTAGGAAATGGGCTGTCTGGCACCAGGGCCCCAGAGTTCCTTCTCCTGAACGGTTATCATTTGCCTCATAAAGGTGATTCTCTAGATGCTTTGGGAATTCCTTCACCTTCCATCAGAACAGCTTAATGAATCTCTAGTTAACTGCTGTCAGTCATCAATGGTCAATATTCCTTTCCATGCTCTGCTGCAGAAAAGGGATATTGAATTAAAAGCATGCAGACACTTGGTACATTCTGTAATAGCCTGTATTTTCTTGTCCATACATGGCACTCAAATTCACCAAGTAAATTAAAAATGCAAGCATCAAGAATTGTTTCTATAAAAGCAGCCAGAAACTCTTATCTGCATTAGAGAATTTTGCATGACTATAAACAAACAACTTAAGAACCGTGTGACAGCAGAGCCAATTTATACCACTGCAAATAGCAGTTTGTAGACTGATTTAATGAGCTGAGCTCAAAAATTGTTAGTGGAGACAGCCTACATTAGGTTGCCGAGCCAAAGCACTGGGAAGAATTTCTCCTCCATTTTAACATTTAGATCTTGTCCCTTCCAACTATATTCCTTCCATATGACCATTACTGCTATTAGGAGTTGAACAAATCGTCACTTGAAAAATTGAGGTATTTTTAATTACTTGAAAGCTTAATTAACGCTTCAATTGATAATTTTTTCTAAAGAGCAAGGGAAAGTTTAAATTGGAAAATTCTACATTAATACAATGTTGGTGACCAGTAGCCAATTAAGGACACTCATACTCCACCAGTTCTGAAAAGCAGCTTTTCATTTCGCACAGCAGCAGTTTGCAGTTAGTGGCTCATTCTGTATTGCCCAACTTCAAAAGATCTGACCAGAACAGCCAAGAGCCTGTCCCATGTTCTGTGGGAGCAGCCCATGTAAAGGAAATACATTAAAAATCTTTCACTTCAAAGTAGGTTACAGGAGGGATCCAAGAACTTTCTCTGCCCATCCACCTCCTCACTACCCAGGCACGAGCAGCACAACTGCACCTCCTAAATACATCACCATGGAACTGCTTGTGCAGTTCCATTCTGGCTTTTCATACTGCAAACCAAATGACGACACGTGGTTAAGAACAATAGTGGTTAAGAACAATAAACAAGTAATAACTTAAGGAAAAGCCAGGGAGACAGAATAGAAATCNAAACCTGTCAGTGACATTTTGATCAAGCTCATACATCACTCAACTTCCAACTCACAAACACTCTCAACTTCAGTAAAACTAATGCAGTAAGTTACCAGAATTATACCCTCTACTGTTGTTTTTTTAAAAAGTTAGAAATTAAATCAACCACTAATTTTATTTTTAATAAAGCTTAAAACTAAAATATGTCAGCCTTAATTTTTGGAAGATGTCATTAGACATTAAATTCTAGTGCTTCAGCTGTTTATGGCAAGAAGTTTTCCACTGTAGCACTGAAGTCCTTTCTGTAACACCTCTTATTTACATCTTTACTTCAGTGTTCACTCCTGCCAGCCAAGCAGCAGCTAACTCAAAAGGATTTCACTGTGAACTATTATGCCTCCAAACAAGCCACTGCACATGACTGTTAGTACCTAAAAGAAGAAATAAAACATTAATTGCCTCGTAGAAGCCATTTTGTGCAGCACTGGCAATTTTAACACAATGATGAGCTGGCCTTTGTTTTTTTTAACATTCTCCTTCTATAAAAGTCACATTTGCTTTACAATTCACTCAGTCTGCAAATTGTAACAGAATAGATCTTGCTGCTCAACTGCTGTGCTCTGTAAGGCTCACTGCACACTCACCTATGAATGGGAGCAGTTTTGGTTCCCTGGCATGGAAGTGGGAGATTATTTTGGTACAGTGACAGAAATGGCCAATTAATGCATTCTGAGAACCAACACTGACAGTTTTGAGTCACCAATACAAATGAAGTAGGTTTTAAGACACTGATTCTAAACATTACACTTTTGTCCTACACACGAACTGTAATGTATAAAAGTCAGAGCTTTCTTCATTCTGAAGGCATGAGGTGGTGAAAGCGTGTGTGATGGTGCAACTGCTGCAGCTGAAGAGCCCAAGAATTGATTGTCCAAGAAAAAAAACATTCACAAAAGTTTTATTAAAAAAATTCCCCTTTCACCTCAAACAAGTGAAGCTAAAGTTCTGTACTACTAGGTTATGTTTAGAAAAATGGAAATAATACAGTAATTTTTGAAGGCTATACATTGTAAAATCCCATAAGTCAGCATAATCTTGGACTGTGCAAGCAAATATAGCAAGTATTTCAGATGTTATTTATTTGGTCCATCAGATGTACAGTATAGTAGTAGTATCTGAGTTTACAAAACATCAAATATAAATAACCTGAAACTGTAACAATACACAAAAATTTGCTTCTTACATTGACATACCAGGCAGTACGAGCTGAAAAACTGGAGTAAATTAACAGTTTTACAGTAATGTACATAGTGCCAGCTGATGTTTAAGAACACTGTTAAAACATGGCACTAATTTGCTTTGTTAGATTTTCTTCTTTACTTGTTCAGGGTGTGAAAAATGTTTAGGACTAGGCTAAAAATGTTATTCTTCAAGCATCTGTGATTCTGTGAATGCTGGAGGTGAAGCAGTCATACTTGAAACACGGCCTCAGAAAGGGAGAAGCAAATGTACAGGTAGGCCACTGCTGGGAAACTTCAAAGGTAATCATTGAAAAATAAAAAATGTAGTTGCTTAAAATCTGGGCATCTGATGATGGCCCTTTACTGAACAAAAGTAGGGGTTTTTTGTCCTGTTGGATGATACCTAAAACGTATTTACACAAAAATACCATGCTGTTTTCATGACTGTTTAGGTAAATACTTATCTGTAAGTATTCATAGACTATGTTTCTACTACATTTAATATATGGAATACGGAAAAAACTTCTGGAAGAGTCTATTGATACGAGAGCTTTATCATCAAGAGAAACAGACACAAATTATTTAAGCCAGTGATTTGGTATCCACTTTGAACCAAGGCCTTAGAGTTAGTCTAGTTCTGGACATTTTTCACATCCCACCACAATTTGCTGTTACAGTATGACACTATGTGAATCGCTTTGTCAAGGGGCATTTGGAGGTTCCCCCAAACGCTCTTCATCTTGCTCTTAGCTCAGCACACGCTCTTCGCCCCCACGCACTCGCACCCTTTCTCCTCGAGTTTTCTCTTGAGGCTCCTGTTCTCCTCCTCCCCAACACTGCTGGAAGCACCTTCATCCTCAGACTCCACGATCATGAGGTCATCTTGCTCCTGCTCAGCACGCGCCCTCTTGGCCCCCACGCACTCACAGCCCTTCTCCAGTTTCCTCTTGCGGCTTTTGTTCTCCACATCGTCAGCATTGCTGGAAGTACCTTCGTCCTCAGAGTCAACAATCACCACGTCGTCCTGGTCCGGAGCTGCAAAACAGGTGTTTGGAATTCAAATGGATACTGCAAAGACAGTCTACTCTCAAACCAGTTTTCATATGTAAAATACTGGAGCATTCTTTATCCACATTCTTTACCATGCAACTGCAAGAGTATCTTAAATGTCCCTGAAATTACTATAAAATATGGTTTTCACACTGGTATTCCTTCTTCACCACAGGTGTGGAAAATACTGCAATAAGCCAAAAATACGGGAAATGCATTAGTTAGCAGGACATTTTTTGCATGTACAAAACAGAAGAATTGCTGCTGTCTGCAGCAGTTGTTGGGAAAAGTTTTGCACACACCAAACTGTAGAGCAGCCTCTCCTTCCCCTACTGCACTCAGCACAACTCCCAGGAGAGGCCACGTTCCAGGAGAGAGAACCCACAAAGAGGGAGAAGTGGAAGGGTGAGCAGACTTACAGAGCTAAAGGATAACAATGGATAGTACGAAAGGGAAAAGAGAACCAAATGTGAACTTTCAAGACATGTAGTGGATTTTGTTTGGGTTTAAACACAAATTCACTGTAAAAACTAACTTTATGCAATTTTTTAATATAATTTGAAGTAAATTTTAGCAATACTCTTAAAATTGAGTTTTCCCTCAAACAGGAGGCAAGGGACTACATACTTTGTGTCTTAAATCTGTGCACATATCTTAGAGGCAAAGCAACACCAGGTAAATAATACAATTTCAAGGCACATGTACTATAAACTTTTGTGCCTTTTGTGCTTTCTGCAACAATTGTAAATGTGTATTTTTCTATTTAGTATTAGTTATACACAGAGGCAACTTAAATGCCTTTTATTTTATATTGGCAAAGTTAAATCATAAAACTGAAGACAACTTTAATTGGACTGCACTAGTGAAAGACTATTTTGTTTAATACTGATTACTGTTGATTACCTGTTGATGTTGAGGGCTGTGCTCCATCATCACTACCATTGCTAATGTTCCTGGATGTTGGTTCTGATGGTTTAGGGCCAATTCTTTCAGGGGTATCACCAACAACTTCAAATTCTACATCTTTTTCTAGGTCTTCACTGCAGAAAAATACACACGCTTTTAAACAGCCAGAAAACAAAATCCTGTCTTTTACACAAAAAAAATCATTCAAGTATTAGAGCACCCTGCAACTATGACAAAATGAGAAAAACGTACTGAAAAAGAGGAAAATCTGTTCAGTCCTCTTTTATAATTTATGCTTCGTCTATTCCTAAACACTATTCCACTCAGTGCTATGAACTCAAAATTCTCAGGAATCAGAAAAACCATTAGCTGAACTTACTTTTCTTCCTTAACATCACAGCCCTACTCACACTGAACCTGTGTTCAGTTTCTGTGTATAATGTCTATTACTTACCCAGGGTTAAATACACATCCCAGCTATTTCAGAGTGACTTCTGAACACAGGTAGTCAAACAGAGGATCTGTTATCCCAGCAGGCTGGGGTTTTTTTGCCTTTCTAAATTTTAGGGGTTTCTTTAAATGCCAGTTTCTTTCTTGTTGGTTGCCCCAAAAAATAATCTGGTTTTGCAATGTATTCTTATGTTGTGTAACAAAAAATTACTGAAATAAACTTCTTTCAGTTATTGTAAAAAACAAAACCTCAACAAAAAAAGACTACAACAAAAAAGACACAAAGCAAATCCAAACAAAAACCCTTAAATTATAATTTCATTAAAAAATAACAATTCCTCTCTTGCCTCTATATTTCCTTTCAGCAGCTGAATCTGTGAACTTCATTGATGTACTTAAATTGTGAGTGAAAAATTTCCTGTGGAACTGTTCTATGTATACACACAAAAAATGTCTTATTTCAGAATCCTTACCTATGAAGCACATTGATTAACAGTGTATAGTCCTGGAGGAAATCATCTGCTTGTAGTCGAGTGCCATTTCGAATTCCAAAGTCTGATAATTTCCTGTGGTTATTTGCTACAAAAACAGTAAAAAACCTGCAGTGTATAGAGCTATTTATAGAAAGATCTTTACACACGCGAATAAATATGGAGTACTCCAGAACTTTTATGTAGGAACGTAAGATTAACACGTATTAGCTATATTTAAATTAAAAGCTGACATTTAAGCCTATTAGGAGTTAAAGCTACTTATGTTTGATTTATTTACTCCTCACGTCATCACGTTCAAGCACTTCCCAATTACTGCATTTGGGAACATTCTGGAGATGGCTTCTGGCATCATGAACAGAGCACCATCTAAGCAGCAGAAAATGAAGGGGGTTTGCAGGGAGATACCTGTTCCTGAAAGGAATCCTGACACGCCAGCTGAGAAGTGCTTTGTTCAGGAAAGCTGAGCTGGACATGCAGCTTGCACACAATACCACTGGCTATCCTCAAGCCACTTAAAATACCTGCAAATCCAGTTCTCTTCAAATACTAGTCCACAGGGTGAACACTGCAACATCTGCTATACACCTATTCTGTATGGTCTCCTCCAAGGTTTCATGTACTCTTATCCCAAAACCCTCAGGAGGCATACATACCTTCTGTTTCACCTTCTTCTGAAGAGATAAGGATTGTTCCCTTTCCATCATCTATTTGTACATCTGGTGCTACCATAGCAAATTTTTCTTTCAGTATCTGAAAACACAAATATATTAAAACATAGTCAATCAATCTCTTGACTTAAAAAGATCTATTAAGAGAAGAACCTTGAATTATGTTGATTTTATTATTCTGGCTCATTTTCAGACATCTACTGAAAGCCTATACTTTTTTGTTCACTTCCATGGACAAAATGATTGTATTTTTGAGGTCTGATATCTACAGGTTTATATAGGCTGGAAAGTTTTTTAGAATATTTCATAAAATGACACAATTACGAATCAATTGTGACTACAGCTGTAATGTAACTACTGAACTTTCAACTGAAATACAAATTTAGTTTTTTGCTCTCAGGTATTAATAGGCTTTAAAACCACCAAAATTTACAAAATGCAAACATCCTTTCACAAGACATACAACACACATGAGCAAGAAGCATAGTGGCTAATCAGCTCTTCTTGTAGCTGAGAGAAACATAGAGTAAATATAAACAGGAGATGCTCAGTCAAAATATACTGAGCAAATACCTTGTTTTAAAAAATTACAGTATTAGGTTCAAAATGAAATATAACTATAGCTCAAGATTTACCTTATCCTGGAGTGTCAACACAGTAACTTTGTGTGTGTTGAGTTTCACAGTCACTTCTGGCTTACTCGCGCATACATAACAATTAGGATTTGGTGGATCCAAAGCACAAGGAACCAATAGCTTCTTCCTGGGATTTGGCTGCTTGTTCAGAAAAATCTTGAGGACAGACAAGAAGAAACCAAGTTATTCCATAAGTACCAGCATGTCTAAAGCCTGTTTTCCTGCAGATTTCTTCTCCTGGTCTCACAGGCTGTCCTGTTCCCTAATCCTCTCTGCCATGCCTGCTGAGCAGGAGTCTCACACAGCCAGTCCACCCCATGCTGCCTCCCCAGCTCCTGCCCAACAGCTCTAACACCAAACAACCACAGTGAAAGTGATGGCAGCCTGGTTCTCTCTCCTATCCAGCAGCAAATTTTTGTTGTCATAGGAATTTAACGATCCTTAAGACCTGCACTTCTCTTTCCATTGTGACTGAAAGTTCCCAGCATACTCAGAATCTACTGAAGTGACAAGAATCTACTGAGAGACAGTAAAACTACACAGGAGTCAAAGAACGTTAAATGGAACTTTTAAACAAATAATAGCAAGAAAGCAAAAGCATTTTATTCCCACTTACCGTTCTACACTGATCTATTTTCCCCGACAAAATCTTCAAACCCTCCAGCACTATCAGGCCAGCTATCACTGCATTGGTAGTAGCTATAGCTGGGATAATATTTCCTGCCATCGCTGCAAAATAAACAAGAGTTTGCAGATTTTTAACGGCAAAAGAAAACAAGATTATGATTTTAAATGAAACAATGTTAATTTTATCCTTACACTTGATATCAAATCTGCTCTTCATATTCATTCCAAAAACATACATCCTGAGGTTTGCAGCAGAAGTGACAAAATCCATGGCAGAAGGGTCATCCTAACAAGAAGTTAATACAAAAACCATTTAAAAATCAGATTACTCATTGGAAAGAGTTTGCAACACGTGGTTCCTAAAACCTTAAAAACGAGATTTTTTTTTAAAAAGTCTGTACAATATTTCATTTCAAAGTCAATATACTTCCTCTTTCAGATGGTGTACTCAGAGCAGTAATACTTTAAATACTAACTGCAATTTCTAAACATATGTATTTTAGTAGCAAGTTAGTATATGCATACTAATAAAATGCCTTGTATGTTATAAAAATGTTTAAATCCTAAGTCTTACAATGTTTCAAACATTTTCAACATTGAATTTTAACACTGAATCAGCTGTTTCAAACACTGGGCGTTTCAGAGACAAGAATTTTTACTATAGCAATATTTTAGTATTTTGCCCCCCCCCATATTTACAGACTAATTTTTTGCTTATGCCAAATGATAACTGACTGGAAGTGATACTATGTGTGGTGATAAAAGAGAAAATTCTTGTCTTCTTCAACAGAACTTGTATTGCACACCCATCATCAGCTGATTGCTCGTAACCTCAGTAGAACTCCGGCTACTGACCACTGGCTTAGAGCGTATTTTGGAGAGAGATAGAAGGGAAAAATGAAGTTGCATTATTAAAATATTTTCAAAAATCAAAATATGACAAATACTTGTGAATTTGTACTTTTATAAGCTGGAGAATTTGGTGAATTAAGTTATTTCACACCACAGCAGTTAATCCTTACCCTCAGTGAGTTACACAATACAGTGTTTAAAGAATGTATTGGTTTACATATGGAGAGTGCTTCCATGAGGTGCTGGACAGTTTTGTTCTAAGTAGTACTATTTTAGAAGGAAACTGAATGAGCCCAACTAATATTTGTACTACACACGTAGAGTTTATATATGGCAAACTAACCTTATCCCAAATAAGTGCTTCTCCATCAGCCTTCTCAGCCAGGTGAAGACTCAGGGTTTTAACACTCTTTGAAAACAGGTCTGCATAGCTCCTGACATTGAGAACCTGCTGATCCTTCAACACTGCAGAGCTCTCATTCTGCTGGTCAGATATGTTTTGCTCTTTGGGAAGAAAAAAAAAAAAAGATCAGGGATATTTTTAAGTTCCACAGAAGTTCTCTCAAATAACTTTCCAATTTCAGCAAAATTAAGTATTTTCTAAAGTGAAGAACAATATCCTTAACCTACCGTAGCCCCATCATTTTACAACAAATCCACCTTTAAAACTGAAACTACAGCTATGACACCAGTCACCTAAACATGCACAAATTACAGCAAATGTAAATTTCAAACAAAACTCAACTTTGAGAGATAAATCTATCAGTGCTTATGGTAAGGTGTCCTAGAATAAGCTGAAATATAATTTTGTTAAATGTGTATTTTCTACAGCCAATACTGAGTATCTAAAATAACAAGTGCAAAACAGTCTTAGAAAAAATGTTGTCTATACAGAGAAAAATTTGAAATCTTCAGGAATTGTAAAGAATTAGTATGTTCATTATCAGTACTCAACTGTGACAGTAAAAAAATGTACATATCACAGAGATGCATGAATAAACAGCAGGTATGATTTACAAATATACAGTAGGAGGAGGAACAGTTACCTTGCTTTTGTACCTCAGCCCAGTCCAGTGGCACTGGAGGCTTTCTTTTCCTCCACAGCTTATCCATTGTCAGCAGATATCTAATGTCATCTTTGAAAAGCTAGGAAACATAAAAAAAAAAATTAAATGGAAGGGGAACAAAAAAAAAAAGACACTGAAAATCAGCATTACATAGACAAGGTTTTGATTTTCTCTTTGACACTATTTTCAACTACATAAAAACAGAGTCTAAAAACTTATTCCCCACTCTCTAACACCCATTGCATAGAGCAGACACAGCTCAGAATAATCTGGGGAGGAGTAAAGTGAAAAATCAAGAAACAGTAGTCCAAACAGTGGACAGGCTTCACCTGACTACTGGAGCCATCCCTACAGCTCTTTGTATGCCCTCTCTGAGATACGTGAATGAACATGCCAATGAATTTTAAAGAAAAGTTATTACTACCTATGAACATTACATTCAATCTCATTTCCTCTACTTATCCACTTTCAGTAACTATTTAGAACAAAAACTCCTAAATCAGTTTGTTTTCTCTTTTGCCAGAGCCTGATTATGCACAGATGACTGACAGCTTTTAGGTCCTCAGATTGGTTCTGATTATGCCCAGTGCAATTCCAGGGGTCAAACAGACCCTTTCCCATTAAAAGTAATTGCAGTGGAGTTTTGTCTGCACAGAGGGGCCCAGCTGCTGCAGCCATCTGTACAGATGCAGATGGAATCCTGTAAAACAAGCAAATGTTGCAAGAGACCAACACAGCAGCAAAACTGGTAGATATCATAACATGATCACATAACTGATGGCTAGCATTAAACATCCAAGTTGGGGTTTGATTTAACTTTACAGCACCTCATACATTTCAAATAAAGACTTTTGTTTGGGGTAAAGAAGATACCTTAGTAAAAAGTTTAACAGGATCATAGCCAGTTGATTTAGCCCACTCCTTAGTTGAAACACGTTTAATCTCACCATCTTCATTGGATGCTAGTGCTCTGGCTTCTGCTTCTGCTGGCTCCCCTATTAATAAAGTGATAACCAATATTTTAAATTAAAAAAAAAAAAAAAGAAATCCCATCCAAATATTACCCCCAGAGTCAATGACCAAAATTATGCAGGGACCATAAAATGGCTTTATTGCACCCAACAACAGCTGAATTAGGCACAGTGTGCCTGTTGCTCTTTGCTTCTGCAACTGCAGCTCACTGATTTAACTTGGTATCACCCAGCTCCTTTATTGGCAGAAACAACGAAAAATTGTTTCCCATTACTTTTCTCCACATAATGTTGCAACTTCACAAATGTCTCACCACCCCCTTTTAGTAGTCTCTTTTTCTGGCAAAGAGTCTTAGTTTGGTTGGGATTTCAAAACCAACAAATAAAAAAAAAAAATCAGTTTCCTACCTCTGGTTCTTTTTATACAAAAAAATTCTCTATAAAGATACTAATAATTTTCTTTCTTTCCCAGTCACATCCAACAATTGCTATCATGATTTCTAATAAGCAGGTTGATGTTTTCATAAAACTATCTATTAACATTTTGACTGAATGAGAAAAATCAACTCAGAGACCATCACTTTATGTGTAAATTTGTGAATGTTTCCCCCCTTTCACCAGTGCATCATTTGCATTATTTCATATTTATCTGCCTCATGTATCATTGCCCAGTCATTCTGTACTGTGAAGCTTTCTACTACTTTTTGCAGTTAGTCCTCACCTTTTCTATTTTGAATGACTTTGCTTAATTATCTGTGCTGAACAGCACACATCTCCCATCTGGGACTCCTCTCATCACCATTTATCTCTATCTTTCAAGTAGTTTAGCCCCTTCAGGATCTTCAGCCTTTTGTGTCCCCTTGGCTGCTTATCTCCCTCAGGTTCCCCTCAACAGTTTTCAAATCTGCCCCCTGCACATTCAGAACAGCCTAAACCAGATACACTTCCCACAGGTTTGCTGATTCCTTCCAAGGACCCACACAGCCGTGCAGGGCACGACTTCCCTTTAAAAAGGTTGCCTTGACTCCTCCCTGGACGTCCTGGTTTGGGCTGGGAGAGAGTTAATTTTCTTGCTAGTAGGTGGTCTGGTACTGTGTTTTGGATTCTGCAAGAGAACAACGTTGGTAACACGCTGATGTTTTAGCTGTTGCCAAGAGGTTACTCCAAGTCAAGGACTTTTCAGTTTCCCATGCTCTGCCAGCAAGCAGGAGCACAAGGAGCTGGGAGGGAGCAGAGCCAGGGCAGCTGACCTGAACTGGCCACAGGGATATTCCAGACCTCAGAACGTCCTGCTCAGCACATAAACTGGGGGAGTTGGCTGGGAGGGGTTGATCTCTGCCTGGGACTGGCTCAGCATCCACTGGCCAGCGGGCAGTCAGCAACTGCGTCACTTGTTTGTCTTTATTCCCCTCTCTCTTTATTCCGATTATCATTATCAATAGTATTAGTATTACAGATTTGTTTGTTTCCATTATTGGCTGTTCTTACCCCAGCCTGTGAGGGTAGCTTTTTGTGTGGTTCTCCCTGCTCCGGGCGGGGCAGGGAGCGAGGGCCGCTCAGCGCGGAGCTGCCAGCTGGGGTCAAACCCAGACACTGCCACCCCTGTGTGACCACAGCACCCTGACTGTGGGCAGTCTGTCACTGCAGACACCAGGCTACAGCTCACACCTCCTATAACTGCCCTGGTGCCTTTACTTAAGCAAGTGGCATTGCATCTGCTACCTGTCAAGTACTTCAGCAGCCATTGTTTTAAGTGACTTTATATTGCCACTCTTTTTAAGACTCACCTATTTCATTCTGCACTTCCTGTAGATACAACCTGTCCAGTGATCACTATCTGATGTTCAAAGAATTTGAAGAGTCGGAGGATCCTCTAAGCTCCCCCTCCCAAGTCCATTCATCTATCAAAGGATCCAAAAGAAGCAACCAACAATGATGCTTATTCACCTCATAGTAACTACGATTACTGTCCTTACAGAAAAATACTGAATAGCTATAAAAATATCACTCAAAATGGGCATATTTCTCACGTAGATTAATGGTGGAGTGCTGCAGGCTAGAAGAGTTCAAACATAATTCCTGCAGTTCCTTGCAAACCCTCAGCTAGGAGTGGAAAACACAGAGTGACTACAAATATCACTCAGTGCTCTGTTCAAAATACAAGCCTCCCAGAGGCCAGAAACAGAATCTTCTTTAAAGAAAATGGAGCTGAACTCTCTAACCTTATGAAATGTACAAAAAGGAGTCATAATCTCTGAAACAGAACATTTCAGTAACAGGGTAAGCCACCAGCTTATATCACACTCACAGGCAGCTTCAGGATCAGCTCTGTCAGGTGAGACTTCTTGATCAGCATCTTCTTCTCCAAACAACTGGCTGTATAACAATTAAGAACAACAAGACTAGAATTTCAGCATATCTGGTTAAAGACTCAACTACTTGCTAATGGATACATATTCATTTCAGGATTCTTGCTATCAGACTGTCACTTCAAATATTGCTTTTTAAACTGCTGGGATTAATCACATGTGGACTTAATACTGACAACATAAAATGCCCAATACAAAAATGAATTTAGCAAAACAGTTTTCTGTATAATTCACTCAACAGTTCACCCAATATTCAGCCTAATATTTACACTGCAGTACTAAATGCATTTTTAGCACCTGTGGGATATCCAAGATTCCAACAAACTTTACACTTGTTAAGACATGCATTAAACTGAAAAATGTGCTTACTTCATATGAAGATGACGAATAAAGCAACCTCAACTTACACTGCTGTGCCAAACTACTCTGCCAGATTTTTGTGCTATTAGAGCAAGGCCTAAATACTAATCAACCTACCATCTTTGTAACCACCCCAGAACCCAGGTCAAGGAACTGGAGGTTTTCACCATAATCCCTTTAAATTAATTTAAAATGAATTTAAAATACACTACAATAAATTTAAAAGAAAAAAGTGTGTCAATTTTATTTCTCTCTCTGTAGGTTTAGAAACCAGAAGAATGAACCATAGTACCTATTAAAAAAAAAAACAAACACTTACTTGAACAAGTACTTAGCCCACACAATGCAATGGATAGGCTCCGAGGGCGTATTTCGGATTGTGCAGCCTGGGAAAGTTTTCTGAGTTGGTTTAGGCTGACATTCATAACATTCTGTCACTCCCTGGTGAAAAATGAAGCATTTACTTGTCACTCTGAGAAGGCTACTGATAGTTTAGGCTATTAACAGATGAACTGTAACTCTATCTCCAAACACCCACTCCCTGTTGTCTAAAATAGCCAATGACAAGAGTAACACCCCACCTAACCTTTTTGATAACTGTTACTTGTCCAAGGTAGCCTGCAGTTCCACTCTCTATAAGAGGAATATCAGCAGCCAGACACATCCTGTTCACATGGTTACGGGCAGCTGCAAATCAAGAGGATTTTAAAGAAAAAAATTTGAATAGTTAAGAAAAAAAAAGTTTTACTTCTCCAAATTCAAACTAGCATCCTAGGCAAACATTTCTCCTTAATCTGCCTTGTTTCTTTATAGAGCACTACACCATTTTCATAAAGTCCAGTTTCCCATTCTCACAAGATATACTGACATTAACGAACACAGCAAACTCAACTGACTAAAGCTACACTGTACCCACAATACCCATCCAGTTCCCATGAAGCAGCAATTAGCAGTTAACATTTACTTTCAAAACACCTGCAGAAGCACTAGCCACCCTTTCAAGTTTCTAGCAAAGCACACAAGGCTTAGTCCAGCTGCAGAGGGGTTAAGAGGATACTTGTTACTCAAATGACACTGCAGCAAGGAACAAGCAACATCTGCAATATAAAATCATAGTGAAAACTTCACCTCTGTTATCCAGAGCATTCATAACCAACGTAAACTGGCGGAAGAACTCTACGTTATAGTCAGGGCTACAGAAAACAAAAACAACATTTCAAATGGCACAAAGTTGTTGGTTATATCTGCACAACAGAAACTCTACACATGCAACCAATGTTCGTGTGATAAATTACACGTGTTATAAATTTATAAATTTAGCTACTCTTTAACTGCCCCATTTGTCTTCTGCCCATTTTAAAGCTGGGTGAAAGCATGAATTTTATGCTGTTGGAAGGAAGCTACTGCAATTAGTACTAATTTGACCAATGAAACGGGCAGACAAGGAAAAGTGATTAAACTACTCTGACCTAATGAGTAAATTGGCTGAGCTGTGGTAACTGACCTTAAAAACCATCAGCTGTGGCTAAAACATGCACACTGTAATTACCACAGCTCGTCAGACTGTGCATAATTCATTGTACTGTGATAGTTCCATTGGTTTGACTGTGTGTCCATACTCTGAGGAGCCAACACATAGGACCTTAAATCCTGACACTTCAGTTATCTTCACATTGCATTTTTCTGACTTAAAGAAGAACATTGAAAAGAAGAGAGAGTAAAGAGGAAACAAGATTAACAGTTTCAGGAGAAGGATGCAGTGAGTCAGTGTTTCACTGGCTAATAGCAACGTCAGAGTTCAAACCTTCATGGTACAGAATATCCATTTCTTAGATATTGGGGCAAATATAAATTAAAACATGGGGAACAGCTAATGGAACCCTACCTAATCTTGTACTCTACTCACTGGTTGCAGATCATAAACACTAAATTTTAACAGCTTGGGGCGTATATAAATGACACTTAGTTACCTACACACACACAAAGGACTTAATTTTTTTAATCACAGACTCAACGTTCACATGTCTTTTAATTTAATTATTGCTCAAGACATCGGGGCATCCTTACAGAGTAGAAACTTATATGCCAAATGTTGCAATAAAATGAAAAACAGACACAAACAAATGACTACAGCTTACGACCAGAGCTTAAAACCCATGCAAAAGCCACACTCCCACTCAGGTATGTGGTAGTTCACATTTACAGCTATTTCTCCTTACTGAGGAAGATTTGTAAAATATCTTAAAGCACACCACTGTAGCATTTAAATAACACAGTACTTGCAAATCAAACATGTAATTAGAGCTTAAAACCAAACATACTTCATGATGCTATCATGGTAAGCTATAATATTAGCTTCTGGACAAAACTGTAACACGCTTTCCTTGGCAACCTAGAAACAAAACAAAAAAAAAGAAAACAAAAAAAACTTATTATTTCTTCCTTTCTTCTAAAAGACAGACTTGATACCAGCTGTGTATCGAGTAAGTTGACTACCTTAAGAGATTTAAATACTTTAATAATGAAATGCTGTGGAAAGCCATGTTCAACCAACCAACACTTACCTCTTCCCAGCAGAAACTAAATTGTGACATATTTCCAACACTATGCACAAAATAATACTGCTTTGAGTATTGGGAGATGAGACTTGGGCTTTGACTTTTTCCTCACCTGTGATTTTGATCTTCCAACATGTTTCTTTTGAAACAGAAACTGTCTGTTGAGATTGCTGACATCAATAGTATCCAAATCAATCTATAAACACACAAGAGAGGCATTTCACTATCATAGAAAGAAAAGGAACAAAACCATTAACACAGTTGGAAGAAAAGACAACTGGCCAAAATACAGAAACTTTACGGACCCCTTTTCAGACCTTTCAGGTGTTATATCAGCACTACAGCAACTGAGAGGCACAAGTGGTCACCTAATTATCTTCAGGAATCCATACGTGACCAATCATTGCTGACAGGGGACCAGCACAAAAGTGCAGGGCTACCTGACAACAAACTTTCTGAAGAGAGTCCCTGCTGAGAATGCACATGACTCTTGAGAGACACCCACACAGCAGTGAGTAGAACATCAACACCAACTGTCCTGCTTACCCAGGATAAAGATTTTAGCGGCAATTCCTGAGGAGCAAACTCAGGCGGGAAACTGCAGAAATCCATCTGGATGGGTCCAGCCAGCCTCTCCCTGCACTGCCCACCCTGAACACCGGCTCTGTGCTTCCCCAAGGCCCAGGAAAGGCTGCTCCAAACCAACTGGTCCTTCCACTTTCTACGAGCCTGGCTTTAAGCACCTGAATCAGTAGAACAAGGGCTGCACAGCCATCTTATACACACACTGCAGGGCAAAAGCTTTTACTGCCTGTTCCCAGGACTGACTGCCTAAGTGCACATTAACAAATTGTGAAGTCTACTTATAAAACAAGAAATCCAATCACACAATCAAAATGTTTAAAATCATACAGCACCAAGCACCCCTGATGTAAAGCCTCAAAGGATGCCATGACTGCAATTCCTCTAACAGCTATGTTTCTATTTATTAATATATACAGAGCAACAGCATAAAGTCAAATATCTTTAGCCCCCACAAGAATGTAAAATATTTAACTAGAACTTAAACATTTTTTCCTAGCTTTGTTGCCTCTACTTTTCATGCAATTAAAGTTTCTTTGATCAACAACTCTTTTTAGAAGTCCTCTCCAGAGTTTTTCTGAGCATCAGAGAGATTTCTCCCAAATTCCCACAGGTAATGCTGACATACTCAACACAGTAACACCTTCAGCTACCCAGAGAGCACTCTCAGACTGACTGTGCAGTGTGAAGTTTAAACATGACCTACTCAGGGTGTTCTCACACACTTCTAACTTCACTGAATTCAACTTGAATTATGAAAAAAGCACGGCACACACTCACTGAACATCCTTTGCATGAGAGATCCAAACTCCAATATTAAACTTCCTGTTTTCTGAAGGGAGTATTTTTAATTGAAGGACTGAGTTTTAACATACTAAGAACTGCAATACCTAGAGGGTTTTATTTAAACAGTTAATAAAAGCACCTGTGGATTCAGAGCAAACAGAAAAGATACAATGCTTTAAGAATGTATTATAGAGCTGAGACTGTTAAACGGTACTACCATGCTATCATAGTAACTACCCATGGCCTTGGCTCTTTCCATGAAAATGGTATTCACATGATTTACATTTCTACCTCCTCTCCTTCCTCGTAAGACACACAGAAACCTTGCTTAGTCAAAAGCCAAAAAGCCCCAGAACCTCAACGGAAAATAGTAAAGTGCAAAACTCTGTTAAAACCTTCACTACCCAGAAAGCTTTGAATATTTCAACTGGAGACGATGAGAAGTGACACCAGCTCCTGCCGAAAGCAAGAATTACAGCACTAAAGGGAGCAAAGGGAGTTCTCCAGAGACAACACTTGAGACCATTAGACCTCAACAGAAGCTTCAGTCTAGCTAAGAATGATCAGAATTTAACAGCTCACTTATAACACAACTACACTGTTCCCATTTTTGTAACCTGGAAGAAAAGGCATCACAACTCAACAACATTTACTCATGTTCTTAATTCAGACCTGGATATTGAAAAAATTTCATTTTGTTCTTCATTCACAGGACAAGGGTATGCCTCTCAACACACTATACTCAAACCACGTATTAGTCAGTTGTCTGGTATTCAAAACAACTACTTTTTTTTTAGTATTAATACTCTTTTTTAAAAAAATCACAACTCACTTATAAAAATAAAAAGCATTTTCAGATGTTCAAGTTTGTTAATATCCAATAACTGAGGAAAACCCTCAACAATATCACAAGTGTTGACAAAGCACTTTATTCTGCTAACAGCAAATTCCCTCCTTATGTAATAATTCTTTTTTTGCTCTCACCTTGTGTTGTACCCACCTGTTCCCTATGTTATCAAAACATTACTGTCTTGCATAAAACACTGCCCATGATATTGTCATATGAAGACAGCCCTGATCCAACATGTACTTGAGTTAATGGAGTCCCACCAAGTCAGCCTCGAAAGGCAATACAAACCCCAAACTATAATAAGTGAAACAATAAGCACACCCCAATGAGATTTATGCATAATGACTAACTGGAAAATCAGGAGCTTTAAGCTCTGTTATAATGGACTGCAGGAGTACATAACTGACACAGTAAAGTAGGGGGGGAAAAAAGAGGGGAACAGTGCAGAAAATGCTTCCACTCCTCTGCAGTTATTTATTTTCCTGGTGCAATGATCAAATTGGATAGGCTCTCAAACCAAAGGCACAATTTGGAATTAAACATATTCTACAAGTTTAAAAAGCATTCCAGTAGGAAAGCCCAAGCCGTAAGAATAACAAGGAAAACCAGTAACTGTTTTCTTCTACAAGCTAATATGGTTTTACATACGAGCCGCTCTGCTTAATAAGTCTGACTGCAAACCCAAACTCCTCACAACCTGTCACACAAAGCTCCCAGATGTGACTCCTGGGCACGTTAGTAAAAAGGATTTCAAGGAAACAGACCTATGCTCCACCTGCATTTAAAACAATATGCTCTTCCTTACCACAGTAAGAAACAGTGGTTTCTGTCTGGACACCAAGCAATCAGTTTCACCAGTAGTATTTCCCTCTATCCCGTTTTCATTACTACCCTCTCGCATCTTGCCCTTCCTGTACGGATTCACAGATTAATATCTGGAAGCAAAAGTGAAAGCACGAGCCCGCGGGAAGCGCCAGCGCTGAGGGGGTTTACAGCCCGCGATTTAAAAGCACAGTTCACCTCTCGCGGGGGGTTTCTCCCGCAATTCATCACCGGACCATCACCCCCAGCACCGTCAAAGGCGGCATTGGGCTAAACTAAACACTTTAAAGATATCGCCGGGCAGCAAACACGTTACAGCGCGGTATTCCGGGCGGTTCCATCCGCGGGCTCCGGGAGATATACGGCCTTCCCAAGGAAGGCGGCCGGACCTCGGCGGGGGAAGGAGGAGCTCCCGCGCCTGGCGGGAGCCCGGGCAGAGGGGGGG
>VZTD01002230.1:25534-58809 GCA_013397725.1 Rhagologus leucostigma
GGAAGCCCCAGGGACGAATTCCTGGTGCAACAAGAAATTTTTATTTGTTATATTCATTTTAATATATTTATAGTTCAAATATACATATTTAATATATTTATTATTTAATATTTTTATATATTATATTATTATAAAGAGAGTTCAAGAAGCGCTTGGACAATGCTCCCAAGCACATGGTGGGATGCGTGGGGCATCCTGAGCAGGGCTAGGAGTTGGACTTGATGATCCTGATGGGTCCCCTCCAACTCAGCATATTCTATGACATTTTTAATATATTTACATTTATTTCTCATGCATTTTTATTTTCTATATTTATTTTTATGATTTCACCTAAGTTAACTAACTTGCCTCTAGAAGTTGACGTGGCAAGCTACAATTCTTCCTTACAAAGTTTTGCAAACATTCCATCACCCCTGCACGTTGTTTCCTCTCCTCCCCACCTCCCCGTATTTTAAACCCACACTTTTAGTGCATTAATTTATGTTGCAGCATTAAACCTGTACAGAATGCTCTAAGGACACTTAAATTACTCTTCCTTCAGTCAGTTAAGATACTGCAGTTCAGCCTAAGCCAACAGGGAAGGCACAGGAGAATGCAGACTTTAGTTTTAACTAAAGCTGCACAATCACACTGTGGTACCAAGGCAGGTGCTGAGCCTGCTAATAGCTGTTCTGTACCTGTTCTTTACAGGGCTAAAGCTTTTCTTATATTTCAGTTGCTTTTTTAAGAGTTTAATTATTTAGGGATTTTGGCTAGAGACTGGGATGATGCACCTGTTCTGTACCCCAGTTCTGTACCTGTGAGAACACAAGAGTTAACTCACCCGCCACCTTCTCCCCACCCAAATCCATGGCACTGTCACAGCTCATTCAACCACACAAATGGAACTTTCCCTTCACTGGAAAAACACAGAAAAGCTTCATGTTGGAAGGCTGCAGGGACAGCAAGGCCCTTCAGCCACTCCCCGCTGAATTTCCAATCCATTGTCAAATCAAAGCAGAACTGCTTTTTAAAATCAAGCTGGCATTAAGTTCTCCACTGCTAGTATGGATGGATACTTCCAATATATAAGAAAGGTTTTCTCATTGCAGTTTTCTCCTTTACTTCTTTCCCCAAATGCTGAGTAACTAGAACTGTGAAACAATCTCTACGCTTCAATTTCCATGTGTAGCTGAAGTATGCAAGTTTTGTCACCACATTTCAGAGGCATGCTAATATATTTCAATCAGTTATTCTTGGAAATAAGCACAATGCCATCAAACAAATTTAATTTTTCACCACATCTGAGGAAAATTCTGTTACATAATTATGCATTTATAGTAAAAAAACCAAAAAAACAAAACACACCAACAGACTTTTCATCTATGCAGAGAAATACAATTTATTTAAATAATCTCTGATCTGGGTCTTCTTGTACAAAAACAAATTCTTCAAGAGGGGTTTGATGATTTGTTGGCCAACAGCTTCTCTCACATGTGTAAACTATAACAGTTCCAAATTCCACTGACAGATCTAAAACCAAAGCAACAAAGGTACATAAGGGTACGAAAAGTGACATAATCAAGGGCTATTGCTTACCACTAGACTTGAGTCTTCGCACAGATTATTAATTCAGAAAATATTTCTCATATTCAGTCTCCTCTGTAAATAGCATTTTGTAATGTTAAACATCGTAAAGGCAGCCAAATCAGAATTTTCAAAGAGATTTTTAAGTGTCTGCAATCTTACCTCACAGCATTTATTATTTTCCGCGGCCTCCTTTAAGAGACAATAAAGACAAATTACTCCCAAGGCCATGGAATTATCCCTGCTTCAGTTATTAAAGTTCCCTACTGAGCGAGCCAAGCTGCAGTCAGAGAGTCTCCATAAAGCAGAGTTCTCTCTTTGCTCAGTGAAGTCTGTAATGGAGACAGCAGATGCTCTGGAACACCACCACTGTGGTTAAGCACACGTGGGTGGCAAGAAACAACCCAAACTGCAGTTCACTACACTTTCCCAAAAAGAAGACTGTTAGAAATATTGATTCAACCAAGGCAAGCACCTGAGTCACTCTGGAGCATGCTGACCAGCGTGGGCATCAGCTGGAACTCAAACACTCTGCTGCTTCCACAGTTACTGCAGGCTGGAATACCCTGCTCCAGGTTGGCTGGAGGACACGTTATGAATAAAGGTTGGCCACCCCAAGAGTATCTGAGAGAAGACAGAGAGCAAAAAACCATTATTTTTTTAATATCTGAATTTGATAGGAAAACTTTTATGCTGGCAACAGCGTTCGAGACTTGCTGAAATCTCTGAACCTGCTTCAAGCAGAAGATGTGGTTGTGAGTCAGAATCATTGCCTCAGCTACAAAGGAGTCTTTAAACAAAGAATAAACATGGGGAGGGGGAAATAGTTGGTAGGTTAACACTTGGAAAATCTTAAGAGTTGGACTTAAAGGAGACAAATACTCTGAATGGACACCTCCCAAATACGCTGTACCAGAACCATTTTATTAAGCAAACTACACTTTCCTGAAAAATGGAATCCTAAACAGTGGCAATAAAAGATAATATTCAACAAGATTTAACACAGAATAGGTGCCAAAACCACTGTAGCTATGCCTCAGAAGCGATGGTTTATTTCTAAGAGCTATCAGAGCTTCACAACTAACAGGAAACACAGACCAAGGATGGTTTCCACTGAATGCCAAGCAGGAGGTTCTGTGCTCTGCTGAAGGTCAACGGGGACCCTGCAGCCAGGAGAAATGGGAGTCTAAGAGCACACTGACAGTCCCCAGGGAGGGCAAAGGGAGGCTACAGAAAGACTGTAACAAGGGACAGCCCCAGAGAGCACCAGAGCTGATGTTTTAGAGGAATGGCAAATTCAAAGAGCACAATACTCCAAGGTGACAGACCCAGCGAAAAGCTGTCTGAAAATGCTACTTGCACTCTGCATTAGAAAATCTCCTGCATAATCTTTGACAATTAATAAAAGTTCCTCATGTTTCTTTTCTGTCTAAGCAGCCACTCAGACTTTTAACTTCTCATCAAAAAGGGACCAGTTAGTTCCACCTGGTACTGGAAAGTTGGAAAACAAAAGCCCTGTCACTATACTGAGACAGCCTGACCAGACAGGCAGCACTGGACTCCCTGGAACGCTTGGTGTGATCCATGAAAACCTGTATTTTCTGGTACTATGAATGACTTATGATTTACTCTTTGCTATACTCCCATCCAGAACTAACTCCCCTCCCAGGAAGAACAGCTACTCTGAGGTTACACCTGCTTCTGTTCTAGGGAAAGCAACAGATTTACAAGACCTGAATACTGCTGGGTGCTGAGAGGTGTCCACAACAAGCTGCAGAACTGGGGCTTTAAAACAAGTAATTCCTTGCTTCAGTCAAGGACAGACATTACAAATTCCAAGTAGACCACAAAATTTTAGAGGAGCAGATAGCCTTGGAAATCTATCACAACAGCACACCACTGTGTGTTATACTTCCACCTCAACACTGTCTCTTGAAAACCTCCATGCCTGCATTTCAGTGAGGCTTCAAAGACAGTCGGGGTCTCTTCTCATCAGGTCTCATGTCAAAAAAGTCTCCCATAGCCAGAGCTATGGTCTCTGATCCTGCTTTGCTTCTCATGTACTTAAACTCTGTATAAAGAAAGCCCAACCAGGGACTGGAGTCTGACCAGAGACATGTCAACAGCCTCCACAGCAGGTTTTTTAATTAAGAAATCAAAACATACAGATATTTCCAGTTAAATAATTTATTTTAATGTACCAACCATCCATGCCAATGATCTGTATCTCCCTGTTACAACCAGATTATCAACATACCTTAGAATCTGTTCAGGACACGCAGATATTCTTTTCATGAATTTATGGAATGTGTGGTCCCAGCTTTTGACTTCACTTTTCTCATATTTTTCATTACCTGAAAAACTGTAAGAAAACAAGAAACAAACTGTCCAGAAAGGTTTGCAGTATGACATGAATGTTTTAAATAAGGAATGGTTAATATACACTCACATTAAATTATACTAAATACATTGAAAAAAGATATACATGTTAGGAGACAATTCCTGTTAGAGGTTGCAAGTGAACATTTTGCTTCTAGTTCTTTGTTTCTGGTGGCTTACAACTACTAACAGTGTTTCAAACTATCATATGGGACTCAAATCCACCAGATACCTGCTTTATTCCATCAAAACCCCCTTCTTTTAACAACTTCTCAAAAATTTTTGTGGTTTTTAAACTATGATGATGTCTTTTTCAATTTTGAATCAAGCATAATTAAAGTTCTATGATTCTATAAAGGTCAACAAAACTCAACAGGAGCATCACTGCTGAAAAGTTTTCTGTGCAGATTCTGCAACTGACAGCAGCTTTAGCTATAAACAAATTCAACATTGTCCACAATTCAGGCACAAGTGGCCGAGATGTAAGTGCTCACTGTGACCACCTAAGTTAAATATTTTACTAAGAAAATATTTTCAGTAACTATGCTCAACAATTGTTTTTCAGGCAACCTTTACTTTATAAACCTTCAGGTGTCTTACCATCATCCCAGTCTCTAGCCAAAATCCCTAAATAATTAAACTCTTAAAAATGCAACTAAAATATGAAATGCTTTAGCCCTGTAAAGAAAAAGCTGTGAAATGTCATGATACAAAGTCATGCCATTTAGCATAGATATTGTGTCAGAGATTAACCATCCATTGCTCCATCTGGAGCCCAAGAACACTCCAAGTGCTCAGTCACCCAGAAATAGCTGCATCTTTGAGTAACTCCAGATTTGACAGCACTGGGTGCACTGTTCTGTTCTTCCAGCACAGCACTACACACCAATGGTTCCTGAAGGAGCTTCCAGACAAAACCACTCAGGTTCAATCAGAGTCCCATTTAGATTATCAGTCAGCATTCAGGAAACTACACAATTCCTTCAGTTTCCCTATGAAATCCAGACCTGTTCTCACCTTTCTGACATCATCTGTTCCAAATCAACACACTCTCTCTGCTGATACTCCTTCAGTAGCTTATCTGCATGATCTGTATCAAGGAAACCCATGTAGTCTTCCTCATCCACAACATTAATGTAGAAGGGCTGGAAGACAGGAGCTGAACCAGCTGTTGCCATCACCACGTCCTCACAGGCTGCAGGATGTTTGTCCTGGGGACCGGGGCCATCCGTGTCCTCACAGGCTGCAGGATGTGTGTCCTGGGGACCTGGGCCACTGGCAGCCTCAGACAGGTGGAGCTGCTGGAACTGGGATGCACACTCCACCTCGCTGCTCACAGATGCCTTTTGGCCAAGCAGCTGAAGGGAGGCACACGCAGGAGACTCTGCTCCATCACAGGCTCCCCAGTCATCTGCATCCTCACACCAATCCTCCACATGAAAGTTCGATTCTTGCTTCTGAGAATGAAAAAAAAGGGAAGAGAACATTGCCAAGGTCTGCCATCCTACTGCACTTCAAGTTCAGCTTCTAACAGATGAGAGAACTGAGACCTCAACCTAATGCTCAGTGTTATTGCACCTACTCTCCTCACAGTGGTACTTCCCAACACACTCACGTTTACTTCTCACACGAGCACAGTTATGGCAAAACCAACTGGAGAATCAGGACAATAACTCATCAGGCTTTTGAGTGGCCCTTGTGCCTCCTGCTGCCATGCCCTGCTACAGCACAACCCCTGCCAGCTGCCTGGGCAGCTCCAGCTGAAGCAGCTACTGCACCACAGGCAACCCAAAAGGGAGAATACAGAAGGAAATAATAATAACACCATCATTTTACCAGAGTAAAAGCTCATTTACCACAGGCCAAGATTTCACACTGCAAATGCACCAGCTGAATAAACCCTTCCTGCCTGCCTTCACCAGTGTGGTGCCATCCTACTCTTCCAATCTGCTGTAGCCAACATGCCATTTTTCCCCACAAGTATAATGATAATAATTGAGTCAGATTAATTTAAAAGCTCATGTTAAATTTAAAGAGATCAATTTAAATTAGAAAACAAAGAAAACAGCTCAAAGATCCAAACCTAAATAGTATAGCGCAATCACTTAAAGTTGAAAAATAAAGTTTGGTTAGCTGAACTAACTAAGGTATTAAGTATCACTTTTGGCCATACAGCTGGACTGCAATCTCCACTTCAAAACCAGCCTGACATACACCACAAAGAGGAGGTTAAACACTGTTTAACTGTCTTATAGTAAACGGCGTAGTGCAGTGACAAAAATTCCGTGACCATGACTTCTCTACACAACGGCAGAACGTGTCTGGAAACCATCACAGAGTGCAGCTTCTGGAGGAAGGTCACGGTTATTTAAACAAGGAGATGTAGGGCGTGCAGCTCATTCAGCTCAGCTGCGGCTCTGGTTCAGAGCGCCCTCCCTCCAGCTCCGGCACAGCCCGGGCAGGCTGAGCTGACTTGTACCTGTCTGACGCCGGCATCTCGCGTTTGTTTTTCCTGGGCCTGCGAGTACTGGGAGCGCAGCACCTTCCAGCTTCGATGTGCCGGGCAAAGAGAAACAGAGGGTGAGGGGGGACAACTGAGCAGCAGCAGGAGTAACAATACTACTACTACTACTACTACTACTACTACTAGTAAGTGACAAGCCCCGCGGCCCCCGCGCTCACCTGCGGGCGGCTCCCCAGCAGCGCGGCGCGGCGCAGGCGAACACGTGGAGCGCGCGGTGCGCGGGGCCGCGCTCCAGCGGGCAGTACACCTGCACCAGCAGCAGCAGCGCCCGCCCGCACNNNNGGCGTGCGCGCGTCCGCGTCTCCGGCGTGCGCGTGTCCGCCTAACCCGCCGTGCGCGCGCCCGCGGGCCCGCACGGGCCGGGAGGTCCCCTCAGGAGAGCTCCGCCCCAGCTCCCGCCTCCGGCAAGGGCGAGGCACAGAGCCTTTGCCGGGGTACGCGGTGCTGTCCCCGAACGGGCTCTTTCCTGCGAGAGGCCGAGCCGCACAGGAGTCCAGGCATGTAGTTTATTTACACTTCTGCGGAGAAAGGGGCACTGGGTGGCAAATCCACGAAGTCAGCAGCACGACTGGCAAAACTTTCCACTCTTTACACCTTTTAGCAAACAAAGACGTTAGTGTTCATTGGTTACAAGGTACATAGTTCTCTTATTAATTAGTATTCTATCTTCTATTAGTGAGTCTCTTGCCTCTTATGCTAATCAGTGCCACCCTCAGCGTTTCTCCTCCTTTGGCTCACTGGTTTCCTGTGTGGGTGGTCCATGAGTTGGTGGTCGTGATCTGCCCCTGCCGGAATTGCCTTACCCAGTCAGAGCTGATTCCACAGTTGCTAAATTGCCTTTATTTGTTTCTGCCTTATCTTGGGGGTTCTGCCAAATGTCCTTGTGGCCCATAAGTTCTGCATTCCTCATGTATCAGTGAAAATCTTTCTTCCCAGGCTTTGTTAACCTCCCTCTGGGCTGAGATCATTGAAACATGTCCAGCCTCAAACCTTAACAAGGCAATTCAGCTGACCAGGACTTTGTATTTCTAAGAGCTGGACATCACTTAGAGCTTGTTGGCTGCTCTGTTTCATGGATTAAATCTCCCTCCTTGTTGACTAGGCTTGAAAGTTACAAAGATCAAAGAACATCCTATCTTAATAAAATTTTACATATTTCACATTTTGCAATACAATGACCTGAGAAGCAAGACTAGCACAGAACAAATATACTTGGTGACCAACTTGGAAAGGTAATTATAGAAATTATGGATAATTAATACATTAAAAAAAAAAATTAAGGCCTTTATTGACAGAATGGGAAAAACAGAACAGCAGCAGTTCTTGCTGAATATTATCAGTAAATATACTGCTAAGAATTTCTTCAAATATAGGTGCAACTGGAAATCTATACCAAGTGACCATTAATACTAAAGGTATGAAATAAAATGAGGTTTGGGACATAAGGTAAGAATCTGCTGCTTAAATGTAGCCTATACACTGTGGTCATGGTGTTATTCCTTTCTCAGCTGTTTGGCAGTGTGCCAGTCTTTGTATTTGGCATTTAAAATCCACAGATGGACAGAACACTTCTTCTCACACAGTCAGAAACTACTTTGTTGTCATCTGCGCCTAATAAAATACCTCCCTTTTACACAGGAGTTATACTTATGGCTTTGCATTCTCAAACACAGAGGATTTCTTCTGTCTTGCTTAAGATAATGATTTTTGTGAACCTACAAGGACAGACATATTGATTCAAGAAACAAACCAATAATGGACATAGAGGCTGTGTCAGACCAAAACAAGGGAAGGGATAAGAAATGACAGAACCAGCAGTATGGTTGCTGCAATTAGCTGTCACTAACTGTAACAAGTGGTGGTTTGCACAAGTTATGGAAAATGCACAAAAGGGGGTGGCCAGGTAGTGTAGATCACACTGCTCAAGGTTCACAGGTGTGCAAAAGCAGGTGAACCCAGAGGTGAGGAGGAAGAAGACACCTACAAAGGGTCAACATCTGCAGGCAGGAGCTTGGGCTGTCTCACTGTGAGAGCCCTTCCTGGGGTGCTGTGGGATGTGGGAGCTGGGCACCAGTTAAAGGGATAGTTAGAGTACTGCAGATTGTTTTATCGTCGTGAGGAGAGCTCTCCAGGATTCCAGGATTCCCACATTGTCTGTTCCTTTGTATCCTGCTTGTCGTGTAACCTGGCAAAAAAGCTGCTTCACTACCTGTGTGCCCTGACCCATTCCAGATGTGCCAAAAATGTGGTTGCAGCTGTGGGAGACTGGGGGTGCACACTCTGCGTGTCAGCAGATCTTCTCTTTGATGATGCTGAGCCAACAACACGCAGGGAACACCACCAGCCTGTGCTCTCCCCTCTGCCTTCGTGGGCATCTGTCCTGCCAGCAGTGCTTTCTCCCTCCAGCCACTGAACTGGGAATTTGCCAGGAAGGGATGAAGGACACACAGTCACACCCCAGAAGAGTTTGTGAAAGAGCCCTTAAGCCTCAGGTCCTGCACAGAAACCTGAAAGATTCATACCTGAAGCCCTTTAGGCTGAAGAAAGAAACTGGGCACATTTCTGGCTTCTTGGGTGTGACTTAACCTCTTGGAATTAGCCTCTGTCAGTTAAGTGAAAGAAAAGGAGGTTCCAAAAAATCAAAGCAGCTTTTATTTATAACAATTCCCAAATCAATAAAACAACTAGTGATTTTCTGTCCTCTTTTGTGGGATGTCAAGCCCATCTCACAGATGTAGTTTGATGGATGCTCTGCTCCCTACAAGCTATTTCCAGTTAAAGAAAGAAGAGGCTGTAGGAAGGACAACTGACCATGTTCTTCTGAAAGAAGAGGGGAATAAGCTTATCAGATAGTCTGACACTTATGGTATATTCTGTATAGGTAATTTCTTACAGATTTCAATTCATTTGCCCATTCCTACCTCATTATTCAGTTTTGATATGCACTGAGTAGGTACCATGGTCTGTTTGAACCTGAAAAATTGTGGGGATTTTTTTCTGCTTCTTCATTAAATAGTGATTTTAAGTCAGACAAACAGTCCGAATTCCCCTTGTTTCTCCCCTTTCGCTATGATCAGGACAACAGATTACACAACAGTGAGTTAGAAGGTGATTATTACTCTGCATCCTGACAAACTCATTTTGTTTGACTTTTCTTTGGGTTTTAAAAGCAAACTGTATCCTCCACAGCTCCTATAGATCTGTGTGTTTTCTTTCAGTCTGCGTTTGTTTCAAGAGTTGTGCCCAAAACTGCACTTTGTGCTCTTTCAGTTTCTCTGCTGCCTTTTGCTCCAGGTCTATTCCTAGGTATCTTTCCTCCAGGTCATACTGAGGCCAATGGACCAAGCCTTCCCCATTGGGATTTCTGGAAATAATAGAACAAAAAGTTAGCTCTCCATTTGCCAATCTATTGCTCTCAGACTGCTCAAGTTCAGAGCATTTCAGAAAACCAACATGAGCCCAGGTTATGTGATTCTAGTACCTGAATAGTTGCACAGTTTTTTATGAAAATGCACATCAGTGGAACAGCAGAAGTGTAATAGTTGCCGTTATTTTAGATCTAAAACTCCATTGCAGATGGAGTAACAGCTCTTAGATTTTTTTTCTCCCGTCTGCAGGTTCATTTAAAAGACCATTAAGAAGAGAAATTGCTTCAATATATATCTTAAATTCTGCCAAATTTTAGGAACCACCTTCAGGCAGGTGAGTATGTTCTAGGCAGACAAAGCTTGAGTTGTAATTAGCATTGTGATTCTCACCCATTTTTAGCAAAGTTGGTCCAGTATTTCATAACAGTTCTGCTAAGTTTATTTTCTTCTTTTGTAGCATCTCCTGCAAAGAGAGAGATGAAATGGCCACATTAGAAAGTAAATAATTAGTAGCAGCTATATCAACTGCAGCAGTCTGTAGTCACTTCTACTTGTTGCCCTGAGCTATTGGAGTTTTTTCTAGGACAGAACTGCAGATGAATGATTTAATGAAAAGTATCTACTGCTGAAGACAGAAAGTGTTTATGCTCATTACTAAGCTTGTAAGAGAGAAATTCTATTCTAAAGCCCTGCAGTAAGTAAAATGAGTAATAATGAGGTTCTAAAAGGAATACAAAGTAAGCATGGATACATCACCAGCTAAGAATGGCTTTCCAAAGACAAAGGCAATCTCAGCTGCATGATCTGCTTTTACAAACGCTGGTAGCACACCTTCCACTGAACTTGGTCGATGTTGGAATTCATAAAAGTAGACTGGGTTGCCAGCATCTAGAGGATACAGAAAAGTGCTAGTTTGAGAGCTGAAAATACCTGCTCCAAAGATGATAAGCTTTCATTAAAAACTGTTTTGGTTAAATGAAAACACTACCAGTTCTCTGGTCAGTGAGGAGTGCTGCATACTGTCCACACCACCCCCAGGATAGAATTCTACAGTTGTTCTAATGCTGCTGAGTTACCTCTGTGGTATCTGGCCACTTCCACAGCTGAGATGACAAAGACGATATCTCCCATTGCATCCAGGAGACCATCTCGTACCTGAGCAGGGCTTTCTGCATCCCCCATGTACTCCTTGTACGCTTTGTCAACAACTTCAGATGTAATGCCCTGAAATAGCAATAAAAAGTACTTATAATGATGAATATTATAAGGAGTGAGAGCAGTAAATGAGTGTGGCATGTACGCATCCCTGGCTAAACCCCAAACATCGCCTACCAGAGAACATCCTCAGCTGTGTCAGAGTGTGGCTCAGAGCTCAGGACTGGAGTTGCACAGCTATGGTTACAGGTGTTCTCAGGGAAAAGAGGGATGCAAGATCAAAGGATCAAACACCTTTAGACAAACAGCAGTCAGTGATGCTGATTGTTCTCTCTTCTGAGGAAACAACCCTCATAGCAGCAAAGAAATCCTGCTGGATTTCATAAAATCCATTGGTTGTTGTAGATGACCATAATTTCTCCCTTTCTGAACAAGTCTGGGCTCTGCATTTCTAAGTTCATAATGGATGTTTGTGTCACTGAATGATCCCTTGCAAATACTGGCCCTGTTTATAGTGTCCTTAATTCTTACCTTTTCATCTGTACTTTTCTATATAATAGTTTCAGGAGAGCACAAAGGCACCACAAAACCAAGAGATTTGTAAATTGCAGGGGAGCAAAACCTCAACAAACCTGAACGTAGGTGTCAGTGCACCCTAAACCTGTCGGGTTTTCCTTTCTAGTGCTCAGCTACTGCTTTGGGAGGTTGTGTCCCATAGGTCTCCTGTCATACCTGCTGGTACTCTGCATGTCTTGGATAACCTGGGGGTATCTCATATGTCCCAGAGATCTGTGTTTAGGTACCTGAATCACTCCTGGATTCCCACAGAACTCCTTTTTAAGAAGAGGGGCATTTAGGCTAGAAATTTAGAGAGTATTTTCAGTCACTAGAGGGAACAGGAATGCAGCACATCTCTGCCCATTTCTGCCCCGTGGCAGGGAGCTGTCCAGCAGAATGGCATTTCCCTGTGAAATATGTCCCTCCAGGGGTACAAACAGAGCCAGAACAGCAAAGAAGCAGCACTGGATTATTCTGAAAATGATCTCTCACCTCAGTGTATAATACTAAGTGGCTCTGTAAAATTTGGCGTGCAACATCTTTATCCAGACCATCCACGAAAGGAGGGTATTTCATCATCTGTGTGATACAGAGAATCATACTTATTAAAAAAGCTTATATTTACAAAATAATATGTAAATAACAATTATATAAGTCTCTTACCATAGGAATTCCCCATCCAAATTCACAGTTATTTACTCCTATTATGTATGGGACTGCATTCATTGATTTTTCAGATAGTAATTCCCTGGGACTCTTTGGAAAAAATACACCATCTGCACATGCATTGATGAAAAGGAAATCCTGAACAAAAAGGGAAAAAAAGTAAAAGAAAGCTTCATTAATACAATGATTTTTCTTCTAGAAGTTCAGATTTTACTGCAGTTCCAAAGTGAAGCCAAATGAAAATACAAGAAGTAATGGTATTCAAGCCACCTTAAGATTTTCTCTGACAGATTTTCTGCACTAGGCAGGAGATTCTGTGAAGATTAACATTATATTTCTAATGTTTGTGAAACAAAAGTCCAGAAGTCATTATGTTGAATTTACGTCTTTGCTTAGTTCAGCGTTTCTATGGATGTGTGGGACAGTGGGGGAAAAAACATCTTCTGTATTGAAATGTCAAAGGCACATGGAGTCCAGCATTGTGATAAGAGCTTTTAAGTAAGACATAATATATTATTTGATTTTCAGGTTCTCCAGAATAGTCTGTGCCATTTTCTTTTCTTTGCCCTGGTAGAGCACGACAGCAAACCACAGGTAGCTCCAAGTGCATGCGGAATGGAAGGGCAGTAACCTGTTTGCACTTTTCAGGAGAGGTGTCGCAGAGCTGCAGTGTTGTCATGTCCTGAAAAGGTCAAGAAAATCAGATTTTTTAAATTTTTAAAATTTTTAAAATTTTAAAAAAATTTTTATTTGTTATATTCATTTTTAATATATTTATAGTTCAAATATACATATTTTATATATTTTTAGTTTAATATTTTATATATTATTATAAAGAGTTCAAGTTCTCGTAATATCACAGCACACAAATAATATTCTCTGTTAAAAAGTCTGAGATGTCATTTAAATGCAAGAAGTATCATTTCACCTACCATTTTTAGTGTTATCTGTACTAGCTCTTCTTCTGTTTTTTCTCTCAAGCATTCAACTATTGCAGCTGAACTGGATTTTTCACAGCCAGAGACAGCAGCAATTTTCTGCAAGCATTAAAAACAAACAGTTTTGAACACATTTCCTATATCTGGCTTTATGAGACACCGAGTCCAGTGGGAGGAGCTGAAGCTTTGGAACCTGGCATGTCCCAGCTCCAGGGGGAGGGATTTGGAAGCCCTCACAACCCTTCACACCATGGGCTGGGCAGAAGGACAAAACCTCTGCCTCCAGGTTTTTTTGATACAGAAATATTCCAAGATAATAATTCTGGTAAATAACATGCTAGGCTGAGAAGGCTGGGTGACATAAAGGAGTTAGAGAATAAACCATCTGCAGGGTAACAGCACATTCTACAACTCTTGGTGATGTCCTTTCGGCTGGAGTAACAAGCTGTCATTTAGAGAGAGCTATCTCTTTTATGTCCCAGGGTCCAGGAACTCGTTTCTTGTAGTTGAAGAGAAAAGAAAGGGGTTGAAGCCACTACTTCTCAAATTAAAAAACTGAATAAGTCTTGTTTATTTGCACACTACAGGCATCAAACAGGAGGGGAAGAGAAGAGTGTTCAGAATCTGAAACCGTTTTCCAGCCAAAAATTATAGGTTGACTTTTCTTGAAGACCCTACATGTTACGATACTCTTTTACGTGTAGTTCTTCTTCCCTGCCTTCTCTTTTTTTCTTTGTGGATATTTGGGTGTTTGAAAAGCAACACATCATTAAACATGTACTATTTGCAACAGAAATACTGTCTTTAATGACTGTGTGTTTTGTTTCACAAGGAAAAAAACGTGTTTCTATATTTCAGAATGAACAGTTTAAGATATGCAAAACTATCTGGAAAAAGTAATTAAAATTACAACAAATACCCACTTGTGCATCCTTGTTAGGCTGGTCAGTGAACAAACCCACTGCTGCCGTACCACTCTCTGAAATGGCCTTGTGGAACAAGCCCTTGGCCAGGGGAGATAAGACCTGTGGAAAACCAAGAACAAGCATGACAAGCACTGTGTTCTAACCAGTGACTTCGGATTTCAGTGTCAGCAATTGCCATTTGAAACATTTTGAATGCCCGTGTTGTAAGAGTGTTACTGTGTAGCCTCTGACCATAGTCCAGCTGAGCAAAGTGCTTTGGCAGCGCTCTCAGGGATAAGGAGTTCAGCTGCCTTTCCCCTCCCACAGCGCTTTGCTTCCACTTGCTTCGTGGCCCTACACTGCAAGCCAGACACAGATTGAACATGCCCAAAGCAGTCTGGCTGTGCTGCAGAATGGCAGTAAAGAGCTATTGGCCAGAGGAAACAGAAATTTGTATCCCATGTACAATGAACCCTGGTTCAACTGTGTGATCTGTGCGTCGTAGGCAATGTGCTCTGTGTTGATATAAAGGTTTTACACAATCCCTGGGTCACAAACTCTGGGGCTAGCTCAGCTATCCTGACTATTCACCTCGGTTACTTTGCACAAGTGGCTGTCAAAGCAAACAGAAAATGGGCAAGGGTCCATAACTCCTCTCAAAGGACTTTTCTCGTGAGGTTAGACTTTGACGGAATTTTTACATTGAAAAAACACCAAAACAACCAGAATTTAATTCAGCAGATGAGTAATAACATTCTGGGACTTAACTACAGCAGTTGAGTATGAAAATTACGCAGTTTCATCAATCAAAATCTGTATTGTTTTGCTGTATTGTTGACTTGTTGTTCTATCAAAGACCCAGGTGATGTGTCACTATAACACCATCCCTTTTCTCTCACTGACTTCTCATGCAGATATTGACAATGGATGGTGGAGTTTTCTTCCCCTAAGTATTTAAAATTCAATATTACTGTGAACTTACAAGAGCAGAAACACTGATTCCTCCTGCAGATTCTCCAAAGATAGTGACAGATCCTGGATCTCCTCCAAAATGTATGATATTATCCTGAATCCACCGAAGAGCTGCCACTTGATCTAAATATCCCCAGTTACCTCGGGCATGCTCATCACCAGTGCTGCAGAGAGAGAACAGATTTGTTTAAATGCTCAATGGAAGAAAAAAGGCAAAGGAAAATACAATCTGTGGTGTGAAAAATCATCTGCCATTCTCTACAAAGAACTTCTCTACACAACTGACAAATGAATGGCTTGGAAAGCCCAGAGATTGGAGCAGCAACCCTCCAACAACAGATCTGGAAGCTGCCTCGTGACTGGAAATTGTCCCCAACTCTTGCAGATGCAATTCAAAAATGTTTTTTTGCATAAGCAAGTCTTCTGTGCTTCACAAAGGCTTTGCACACATCGTTTTGGAAATCACTTAGGAAAAATTGAGATAAAACATCTTACCTAAGATATCCAGCAATACCTAATCTGTACTGAATTGTTACAACCACCACGTTGTCAAAGGCTGCTAATGCTGAGCCATCGTATGATGAAGCTGCTCCAAAAACTAATCCACCTCCATGGATCCATACTAAGACCTGGAAAGAAAAAACAGGATCAACCCAGCCCAGGTATGAGCTCCCAGCGATAAAAACTAAATATAACCCAAGATATAATATTTTGTGCTGTTTCACTCCTGATTCTTTCAGATTACATTCCACGAATGGTAGAAATCTTTTGAATCTAAGGCCTGCAGGTCTACAAATTGGCATTGATTTTGTTAAATACCTACACTGTGTCAGTGCCCCATGACTTTGGACAGATTACTTAGAGGAAATCAAGCACTGCTTAGCTGAAATGCCAATAGTTTTACTTGTAAAATAGGAAATTTTGTCTCTTTAATTTCAGTTAATATTTGCTGGGGCAAAGCAATTAATTGATCATCACTACAAAACTGCCCCTGTATGTCTGCTCATGGCACAGGTTGTAGGTTTGCTGTCAGATAATTTTGCTCAAGGTGTTATAAGGATTTTGCTTACAGGCAGCTTCTGTTTTTGTGTAGAAATGGGTGTGTACACATTTAGGTACAAGCAGTCCTCAGACATTTGGAGAGGAACTTTCTCTTTTCTAGTGGTAATCATGTCTGAAAAAGATTGTCCTCGTACTTTATCCTGTAGACACCTGAATAAATGAAAAAGTAACAAGCAACAGAATTAGCTACAACCTGAAAGCTATGAAGTGAAGCTTTTTTGTACTTCCACAACTTAGTGCTAAACCAGAAACTGATCTCTAGTACATTTCTAGATTGGTGGCAATTGAAAACATACTTTTTTTTGCTTTTAATGTATTTTCTTCCTTTGACTTGGCATTAATGAGATCTGTAAAAATAAAGCCACTGCAGTACGCAGTGACATGCAGATACAATTTTGCGTGTTTCAAAATATCACAGAACTATATCTGCAAATACATATGGCTATAAATGACTTCAGTGAAAATATAAATTAATTATTTTACATCTCCAATAGCTTTTTATGTTGCAGTGGTAGATATTAGGCTTGAGACACTAAACAAGGGCAGTAGGACAACTGGAGTGAGACATTTACGATGTAGATTAGAATTGCTCTGCATTTTTATATGCCCTTTTAAGCACTTGACTCAGCATTTTTCCCTAATGTTGTATTCCAGCATTTCCTCAGCTTCTTTCTGTATCTGCTCCAAAGGTTTAGAGTCATTGGTAAGTGATAGCCAAGTGTTCCTGAGCCAGAGCATTAACAGAAAAGTGCTGGTCCATCTCAGTTCATCGCTGATGCCCACAAAATAACACCTTTTAGTAAAGAGAGCAGCTAATAAAGGTGTCTTTAGAAATGCATCCCCTGTAAGAGCTGCAGGTGCAACGAGATGGCACCAAGGAATTGATCTTTGTGGATTGCCCTGTGTGTACATCAGTGTCATGGAGTTGCATAGAGTATAACATCATTAAAAGTCCAGTAGTTTTGTCATTGCCTTACATTGGTGGGTAGGAAGTGGCATCTCTGACACCTTCCCATGGCTCAGGTGGCTGGGGTTCAGCAAACCTCAGCGATCCAACTGGAGGCTTGGCAAAAGGAAGTCCCAAAAAGACATTTACAGTCCTCTCAGCTGAGTCTACTTTGAACTGGTACCCTCGGACTCTCCCATATTTGGTCTCCGCTTCTGGTTGTTCTGCTTTTTGTTCTGTGGGACAGGAGCACAAAATCACATAATTGGTCTATTTCTAAGGTATTGCCAGATTTGCTACTTAAATATACACCTTTAGTTTACTTAAACAAGTAATTTTTATACATAAAGCTTCAACAAACTCTAATCAGTTTTAACAGTACACTATTCTAATCTGCTATTTTATTTTACTAATTTCATTACTAGTATTTACTAATTTAAATTTTAGATTTACTAATTTATTCTAACAAAGTTTTATTACACCTTTATTAAATCAGTATAGCTGATGTTCCAGCCTTCATTTTGATTGGTCTGTATGTATAATCTCCCTCTGGTATGTCAAATATATTGTCTTGCCACGCACACATTCAGTGGTTGCATATAGATCTTAATCTTTTTTACTCTGGGTTGTTAGATAAAAACCCAATAGATTGCTCTCATTAAGAAAAGGCAATAAACAGAGAAAATATATTCCAGACCCTTGATAGTATGCGCAGCCAAAAGAAAAAGCTTCTAACATACCTAGAAATAGTCTGGCACAAACAAATACTGTTAACATTTAAGCAAGACTCATTTTAAGATTGGTATGGAAGTTCTTAATGTCAAATTACGGATGTGATACTGTGGGTGCTCGGCCTCAGCAGGCAAGATTTTGGGACAGGGATTTGATTTTGCTATTTGCAAAAAAGGCAAATAAGACAAATGACTGAAAGCAGATTAAAAACTGAAATGAGCTTTTTGCTACTGCAGCACAGATTGTGGGCCCAGCTTTGCCCGGAGTTGGTGCCCAGCTCAGCCCAAAGTTTGCATCCAGCTCTGCCCAGGGTTTGTGTCCAGCTCAGCCCAGGGTTTGTGTCCATTTCTGCCCAGGGTTTGTGTCCAGCTCAGCCCAGGGTTTGTGTCCATTTCTGCCCAGGGTTTGTGTCCAGCTCTGCCCAGGGTTGGTGCCCAGCTCTGCCCAGGGTTGGTGTCCATCCCCGCCCGGGGGCTGTGCCCAGCTCTGCCCAGGGTCTGTGCCCAGCTCTGCCCAGGGCTGGTGCCCGACTCTGCCCAGGGTCTGTGCCCAGCTCTGCCCAGGGTTTGCGTCCGGCTCTGCCCAGGGTTGGTGTCCATCCCCGCCCAGGGTTTGTGCCCTCCTCTGCCCAGGGTTTGTGCCCAGCTCTCGGGTGGCACCGGGGCTGCCCTGAGAGGCAGCTGCAGGTGCCCTCTCGCCCTGCAGGGACCGCAGCGCCGAACCCCGGGTGTTTACCTGTCGCCACCAGCGCCGTGCCCCCGATGAAGAGGATCCAGGCCAGCAGCGCCGCGTCCCTCGCAGCTGCCATGGTGCCACTGGCACGAACCCCGCAGGCTGAGGCTTTATAGGCTCGGCCAGGGCCGCCTTACGCAAGACAAACACGGATGAGGCGAGGGAGTGCTCGAGCTGCGAGCCAGGACCGGGACTGCCGGGCTCGGGTCGGGAGCAAGGAGCCCTCCTGCCCTACGGGGCTCCTGCTGCCTCACCACTGCTCCTCTTGAATCTTATTCACAGAATCTCAGGCACAGGGGGCTTCAAAATGCTTTGGAAACAGCCTTGCACTGCACCGGGAGCGGTGTCCTGCTGCTGCAGCACCACCGGCTGGGACAAGGCGGGGAGGATTTCCTCACCCTGCACAGCAAAGAGACCAGCAAGGCACCTAGGTTCTACTTTACTGTGTTTACTTCATTTGGGTACTAAGATCTCAATGTAAGAAACACAATATAACCAAATCCAAGCCAACACCTCTGAAAAGTGGGCTTTTACTGAAGTAAGAGTTGAGTGATTTTTATTGTCATAAAAGGATGTTTTCTGACAAAACCAACACTAGAAAAATCCCAGCTTTTCCTGCAGAGTGCAGGAGACACCTGTCACTCAGTCCTGCGTATTCAGGGATGTTTGGTATGGTGTTGCAATACAGTTACAACAATAAAGACATGAATTATCAGCTTTTGTAATGTGGGAACAATATTAAAGGGTGGTATTTGGGTGGTAACTATATATTTAGTGCCTCTGAAAAATCCAGAGGTTTTATTTTGAGTCATTTCACATCCATAATTGAAGGATGATATGAAAAGGAGAGAATAGAATAGCTGAATAGAGATTTTCTGCTCGCATTAACTAAGAGGTTGTGTTGGTTTTATGTAAGTATTAGGCTCTGCCTTTATCTCTTTTTCTTCCTGACTCGGTAGCTGTTGCCCCAGAAAGGCAGCTTTGCAATTTCAGATCATGGGAATTCTCAGTTGTCAGAAACAGCATTTCAAAGAATCATATGATATTATTACAGAATGGTTTGGGTTGGAAGAAACCTCAAAGCTCTACTCATTCCACCCCCTGCCATGGGCAGGGACACCTTCCACTATCCCAGGTGGTTCCAAGGCCCATCCAGCCTGGCCTTGGACACTTCCAGGGATGGGGCAGCCACAGCTGCTCTGGCACACTGTGCCAGGGCCTCCCCACCCCACAGGGAACAATTTCTTCTACATATCTGATTTAAACCTATCTTTATTGGTTTGAAGCCATTCCCCCTTGTCCTGTTACTACATACCCTTGGCAAAAGTCCCTCTCCATTTTTCTTGTAGGCTCCCTTGGAGTACTGTAAGGGACTCTTCTCTTGTCCAGAGCCTTCTCTTGTCCAGGCTGAACAACCCAACTCTCTGAGCCTGGCTCCACAGGAGAGGTGCTCCATTTCTACAGATCCGTTACTGCTCACACCTCTCTTTACAGCTGAGTGGGTTACAAGACCCAGAGTCTTTAAATTAGTTTAGTACACCTATTATACACCTGTTAATCCTGTGTGCTGTGGCTATGCTTGTGCACTTCACTCCAAATGTTGCTTGTGTACTTTACTCCAAATCTTTCTATGTGTATCTGCACAGCTGTGATTTACAGCCCCTGGAGATAAGCCCCAGTCAGCTTTAACCTGGACTGCTCACAGAGCAAACTGCTGGCAGGTAACTGCAGGTGACCTCATCCAGTGCAGTATCTCAAGGCTTTGCTGTGTTTATGGTGGCTCCTGAGCTCTGCCCCAGCGCCCTGCACACCCTGCCAGGGCTGTGCTGGGGTGCAGCTCCTGAGGCTGAGGGCACGGCCAGTGCTCACTGTGCACTGGCTGATGGGTAACGCTGTAAATCTGAGCTGCTGAGGAAACAGTGAGGACAAAAACTTCCCTGCAGAATTACAATGAATTCTGGCTGTATAGGTGTTTCCTGGGAGTTTTTCCTTTTTTCTCAAGAGTGAAGTTCAGGACACTGAAGGTCAATAAAACTGCTCTGGGAGTAGTCTGCACTGCTTGAATGTACAGTAATGATAGATGTATGCATTGTCTAATGCAATTAATGGAACAGGGGCCTGGGGTACAAGGGATGGAGCTTAGAATAAGTTATCTTTTACCTTTGTGTGATAAAGGTTTCTGAGACACCTCAGAAGCACTGCACAGGAGTAAAGTCTGCACTCCTGTTTGCCTGCTTGGGTGCTGTTATAAATTCTCTCACTGTCTCCTCTTAGCTTGGACTGCTTTGGTTCCTGGCAAGGGAAAACTGTTTCCATGCAAGGTGGAACTACAAGAATCCCTCCTTGTGGGTCAGATCCCACACTGGTGGGCATTCATGCCTCAGCTCACTTGTGACCCACAAGCTACAGGAGGGGTCCTTTGCTGCAAAGCCAAATACCCTGTACTCCACCTGCTGCTCTCTCTTTTTGCTGTAACAAACTTTAGTTCCAAAACCAATTTATTTTCTATCTCCTGGTCTTTACTGAATTTACTAGATTCCATATTTTCCCATTTACTTTCCTTTTATTTCCCCCCTTCATTACTATTTTAATTTCCAAGCTTTTCTCTTCAATCTTTGTTCTACTCACTCTCTCTCTCAAGTACCCACTCTGCAAAGTCTGAGCCCATATCCCATCCACAGGCCTAGAGAAGTAGCCATTCTGAAAATATTATATGTGCAAAACAGTTTCTGCAAACTCTGCCCTTCTTTCTTACAGTAAGATAACAAAAAATGGGATTATAGATCCCTACAGCCTTGTCTGTAGATACTTTGCAGGATCTGCAAGCATGGCCTATATGCTTCGCAAATGTGGAAACTCTTACCCTAGTGACACAGACTAGACTTGTAGAACCTGGGGACAGTGCTACATAACTGGTGAGTGCAATTCTTGAATCCTGTTTGGCCTTAATTTAAAGAGATTTTGCAGCTTGCCCTCAAACAGTGAATAATGCGTAAGACAAGGGTCAATCAAAGAATCCTGCTGCATGGTGACCTTTGCCTCTTTGTACTTTAATGCACTGCTACCTTTCCTGATTTCAACAGCTGAAAAAAAATAGACAAATGTCACAGCCCCTGGTGAGGACTCAATGAAGCTACAGAATACAGAACTTAAGAGTTAGTGCCTATGAAACTTGGACAGCTTTACCACATGCTAAGGAGACAGTGTGGTTAATCTCCCCTCAGGATGTCTCTGGGATGAGACAAGAGTATCACACCACTTATCTCTACATAGAGATGAGTAAAATCTTCTGACATTTTCCACTGTGATTTATTTTTAGTGCTGGCCTATGCTAGGAAGTCAATTCAACTGCACTTCTCTGCACACACAAGATGAGCATATATTCCGTGCACATCCATACAACACTGCCTGTTCATCTCCTTTTAAAGGAAGTGGCACAGTACCTCAAGGGTTTGTGCAATGAAGATTTAGCAAGACTATTTTGAAATTATATTCCTCTCACAAAACAAAGGAGGTAAAACAAAGGAGTGGGGACAGATGCTTAGGAGGGAGTTCTGCTTACCAAAACTGCAGTTGTGTTAACAGTCTCACCCTGCTCCTCAGTTCTGCCTGGCAACAGAACTTGAGCAAGAAGATGTAGGAAATCCCACCCTACTTCCAGTAATCTGGAAAGAAGGGATGGGTAGCTAGTTGCTGTAGAACATTATTAGCCATGAACAATTAAAAATTCTTCCAGAGATATAGAAGGGAGATGAAGAGAGGGGGAACTGATGTTCATTGCCCTGTAGGATCTGTAGAGCTGCATCACTCTGCTGTGAGGCACCAGTGTGACCAGGAATGTGGCTGGGATAGCTGGAGCAGCCTAGGAGCCAGGCACAGGAGAGACATGGCAGAGAAGTGATTGACAACTTTGCCATGAGGAGTTCAAGCCTTGCTCTTGGCAGCCCAAGTGCCAGTCAGCCAGCGAGGGCCCCGGAGTGGCCCTGGGACAGAGCCAGTGCTGGCAGTGAGGCTGTGAGCCAGCGCAAACAGGAACACTGGCACTGACTGGTGGCACAGGGAACAGCCTGGAGCACAGAGAGAAGCACTGGGGAAAAGACAGAAATGTTAATCCTTGTAGGGAAGTTACAGCTAAATTTAAAAGGAGAGAATTGTGGATACTGGAGGCATTTTCTCCCTTTCCTAAAATTTGGGAGAAGTCTTAATTCTAGCACTACTGTTACAGATTAGGTACCACAACAGTCAGAACTATCCTGTCTCAGCTGTAAAACCAAATGACAAAGCAGAACATTCTGTAGTTTCATCTTCTTTCCACAGAGGACATTTCTGTATCTACACCACATCAAAACTTCTGTATCACCGATAACTTGGCATCAAAAGACAGTTTTTGGGTCTTTGTTGATTTCACTTTATTAAAACAATGTTGCTGGTACATTCTGTCTTCAGTCAAGGGGGAATGACAGAAAAATCTGAGCATTGGGGAAATCTGGTAGCTGTATTTAACAAGTGAAGGATCAACTGGAATTATTGCAGTGAATAATTGCAAGTATGACAACTGTGAAGAAAAGGTGCAAAAAAGGGAAATGTAATTTTATCCTCAAAATAACTTCAAGTAATTTCTTTTACTATCCTAATAGTTTGCATGTTATGTGCATGTTTAGACAGTAAACTATAACTCTAATTTAACCTTCTTGTTTTCCATGCTTTTGTTCTTTTTCTTTTCAAGGATCACTTTTTTCCAGAATTCTACCTTCTTTTCTTTCAACTTTCTGTCTTTCATTTGTTGTAGACTTATCTGCAAGTATTCTTCATTTTGGTTGTAAGACGGCCATTCAACCAGACCCTCTCCATTAGGATTTCTGTAAGCAAGGGGAAAGAAAGAGTGAGTGCCCTTTTCAGTTACAAGAGAATTTAATCACAGAAGTTAAGACTGAACCAACAAAACAGCCAATTCCCCATGGAGCCAGCGCAAAGCAGCAATATCTGTCATGAATCTCATGATTCTTACCCATTTTGAGCAAAGTTAGCCCAGTACTTCATTAGAGTTCTGCTGAGGTTCTTCTCTTCCTCTGTAACTTCACCTGAAAGACAGAATACAGAATAGTTACTCTGTGTGCCAGAAATCAAGACATTGCTACTACAGGAGCAGCACTTCTGTGTGTGAACATGCTGTAACAACTTAGCAATTGCAACAGAGACACAACACCGGCAAAATATCAGTAATACAGCAAGCATCAAGGGATTTCAGCACTCCTCATGAATGACTTCAGCATGATTACCTCTAGTGTAGAAATCAGGGAATCTGGGTACATAAGAAAATAAGGAGATGTGCCTGTAACCTTTCAGGAAATCAGAGCAGAACCAAAAAACCCCCATGTGTTCTGCATCCCAGTACAACTCCAGGAATGGGCCACATGGCTTTGTTCTCTGGATCCCATTCTAGTTTTGTGGGACCGAAATTCTCCCTATTATTTAGAGCATGGCTAGGCAAAGATCTCTTCATTCTCACACAAGATGATGCCACTCCATTTCTCAGCACGTAAGCTCACTGTATCACTAGGTGAGAATTATTTCAGTTCCAGTGTGTTTTTAATTATAAATGCATCTCAATACACTAAGAAAATGTTTGGTATCTTAATGCCCTTGGTAAATTCAGGCAAAGAGGAAAAGAACTGTTTGGTGTTTTCTAAGGATCTAAGATTTCTAAGGATTTCTTGTTTTTCAAGGGATCTAAGTTAAAACAAAAAAAAATATAAGCAAAAGGAAAAGTCTCTGGTAACAGATTAACAAAGGGCTTTACAACATAGCTGGATTGCTCCAAAGTTCAATGAAGTAAAAGGAAATACTTTCACTTATGTAGGCTTTGAACCAGAATTTGAACTACTGTGCAAATGAGAAAAATAAAACCAGAAAAAATGGTGAATTCACTTAAAGTAAGCAGAATTTTTGTGTCTCTTTGTCAAAATAAGAACTGTTCCTAATTTGTTCCATGGGAAAGAAAGTACTCCATGCTGAGTATTACTGTTTTAGGCATATGTAATTAAAAGATGTTGCTGGGTTCATAATGTTCCTTAGGAAGTGGCATCATGTATCTTAACTGTTCAGTGATTGGCAGATTCATGTGGAATGTAACAATGTGGGATTCTGCCGGAAGGAACTTCCAGAATCCCATGGAAACGTTGGGATTACACCCTTAATCCTCCTTTAATGGACTGGTTGCATTTGAATAAATGCTCAAGTATTAATTGAGTTGTGGAGCAAAACAGACCTAACCATCACATCTTCACACAGAAAATGAAACGCTGAATTCCAAGCCTTGCTCCAAACACAGCTGGAATCACTTCCTGCAAAAAAGACCAAGTCCCCCAGTCTCAAGAGCCTGACAGCCCATGAGATTTCCTGGAAAGGAGGAGACACCAGCCTAAACTCCTCAGGAAAAGAAGAGATCCTGGGTTTCCTGCTTCCCAAGCACTCTGCAAGTTTAATTAACTTTTCCTTCAATTTCATTTTCAGACAAAGCTATTTGGCAAATTCATGCACAGTCCTGGGATAATGACAATGAATATTCTAGCAAATGTCCTATTTGCTGAATTGCTGACAAGATGTGGAACTTACTGTGCTTCAGAACGAGCAAACTGTACAGGAGAGAAGATGGAGAAGGTGGTTAAATGTGTAAAACCAATTCTGACAGGAGAAAGGGTTATGGTTTGGTCTCACTGCCAATATATGCACTTCAGTGTGATAAAAAGGAATAGAACACTGAATAGAAGAAAGCCAGTGCTACCAGATTAATTGATGAGTGAACAGTGTCTGTTCCTTACTGCAGAGCTGGATGTCACCAGCCAGAAATGGCCCCCCAAAGACAAAGCCAGCTTCATCCCCATGGTCAGCCTTCACATAGTCTGGTTTGCTATCCCGGTATGAACTGGGCCGGTGCTGGAATTCGAAGAAGTAGGTAGGAGCTCCAGATTCTGCAAGACATAACATTTAGAGAGTTAAAGAAAAGAGACATAAAATACAGCTGTCATCAGCTGTTTAAAATAATACTTTAAACAAAGCTTTATACCGGGCACATTTCTAATGTAATTGTAATTCTAATTACATTCAAATATGTACATTTATTTTTAATGCAAAATTAAGAATTCAGCACTTACACAAAAAAACCACCCTACTTACAGAAAACAAAATAATATCAAACTGTTTCCAGTTCTCAGTATCTTGGCATGGCTTGTCTACACTTACACACCAGAAAATCTCCAGACCACAGAGCTGCTGACTTCCCAAGTAGCTGTGGGCTAAAGGACAAAGGTTGCTTTGATATGTTTTAATTTTTGAGCCTGCAACTTAAGTTAGCAAACATTTACCTGTGTTATCATGCTCTGCTCTCAATATATTGTGATTATGAGCACAGTGCAAGACACTTAATACAAAGGGACTACACACTACCCTGCAGACCTGTATTGTTCCTCAAGTTCCCAGTGGGAATCTCATGAATCTCATCTCTTGCCTATATCTGACAGGATTTGTGTCTACATCATTTGATCCAGCCTCCAGTAGGAGGTTTGAATGTCCCACTGCTGTTGATCAGCTTACCCCTGTGATAATTCAGTGCTTTAATGGCAGGCATGACAATTGCCATGTCCCCCAGCAGGCCCAGGAATCGGTCCCGTAGCTCTGCAGGATCCTCTGTGTCTCCCAGATATTCATCTATGATCATGGGCAGAAAATCTGAGGGTACATCCTAAGTGACAAGAACAAACGGACAAATAATCACTGTCTGAATTAGCAGCTAAAATTGCCATTTTTTAAACTTCAGAGGTTTTGCAAAGGCACAAAGGTTCAGGACAGCACCCGTGTTGATGGGAAACAAAACCTATTCACACTTTTTGTGGGGAAAAATACCAAACAAACCAGCTACCTCAGGTCAAATTTGCACCGGATTTATATAGGTTAAAACTCTACAGGAGTAAGTGTAGATCCAGCAATTTCTCCTGACAGTATCTTTGGCTTCTGTTTTCTTCAGGAGAAGAGAGACGGGAATCTCAAAAGTAAATTCTCAATCCTTGACAGATTTATGGACTTTTAGACAAGAGGACAAGACCAATGGGATCTCCAAACACAGTGTAAGTTTTCAGGTTAGAATTTGCTGCTTGAAAGATACACCTCAAAACTAGGAGTGCAAAGTAACTACTTTAAAAGCTACATTTAATGTAAACATACTGAAAAATCACCTTGAAACTCCCCAAGCAGGCGATTAGCCATGAGATACTTTAACACTCAGGATACCATCACAGTAATCCTACAAATATGTAAGATAAAAGTATTAGTTGAGGTCTAGAATTAAAAAGGCATTTTCCCAAATCTCAGGCCTGACTCAATCCTATTTGTGTGCAGCTCCATACACCCTGGTCCTGTCAACTTCGCTGGGACTCTCCCCAAAGCATAACATGACCCCAGCCCTCAGTAATACTATGACTCAAGCAGTGAGACCCAAATCTGTTACGTACATGAAAAAGAAAACTCACTTCTCACATTAGATTAGTGCTGCAGTACTTACTATCATTGGTAGAAAAAACTTTAAAGTTGAGGCAATTGATTTTCTATCTCCTATTTCCCTCAAACCTGTCATTTTTGATGTCTGTACAGAGAAAAAAACCAATGTTATTAGCACCATTCAATGTCTCCATTATTTTCAACACTGGAACTACATTATTCCATTAGTTCTTACTACTGGTGTTTATTTTTGAAGCATCAAATCACATGCAAAAGTGCAGCACAATGCAGCAGCTGTCTTGAAAAGCTCGTATTTACTGCAGTAAACGTTGCCTTGGTGAAGGTTTCTACACAGACCACTCATAATACATAGTTTATCCTTAAATCAACATTAAGGAACTTGTACGACTAGAAAACATTAGGGCAGAGTTGAAGCAAAAAGCTACTTCTGTCTCACAGGCTTATTTTCATTCTACGGGGGGAGATCTTAAGTCACTGGCAGCCTGTCTCTAGTCCAGTTGTTTGAGCCGTTTGAAATAATGGATAAGGCAGGGTTCCTCCTCTTTTACAGCATTACATAAAACAACTCTTCTGTCTGCAAAATAAATTCAAACAGATTTCACTTTGCATTGTTCTTCTGAGACTTAGAACCAGCATGCTTCCAGAGGCAGCTGCTACACAGATTCAGAACGAATGCTTTGTACTACGGAAAGGAACCTGAATACTTAGGAAATGAAAAAAAGGGGCAAGAAAGAGAGAGGACATAAATCCATCTCCTGCAGGTTTTGTGCACTGAGAGCATTTGCTCATGTTTTTGAGTTACTCACTGAGTTCCTATGAGAACGGATCTGCACAGAAAATGGGCTGGACACCTGCATTGTCCCCACATTCTGCCCCAATGAGGTTTTCAAATGAAAGCTCTTTCTGCAGGGTGGTGACGACACACAAGGGAAGCTGGTCTAGGTGATCAGTGGCACACTTGTAAACACACTATGTATCAACCCTGACTACTGTGCCTTGTGGGGGAAAGGATTGGCTTTATTTTTCTTTCAGTAATAAGCCCTTGATTGTTGCATTCTTTTTCCTCTCTCTGCCTGGGTAAGGAATTAAAATTTTAGGATAAGAAAATCCTTTACAAAATTGATGTTCCAACTGACGTGTCCATGTAGTTTAACTTGCAGGATGAAGCCTCTCTCACCCTCTTGTGACCAGGTGGTTCTGGGTCACTGCAGAGCCATGATGCAAGCAAAGTTTACCTTGTATGTATTTCCAACAATGCAAAGACTTGTCCTACCACTTAACACAAACATTAAAAACACATTAAAGGTAAAGAATAGACATTAAGTTACAGATCTAATATTCCAGCCAAATTCATTGTTGGTGACTCCTATCATAAATGGGACTGCATTGAATTCTTTTCCAGCCAAAATCTCTTCAGGTGTCTTATGAAGAAACACTCCATCCAAAACTACGGGTAGAAATTATATTTCCTGAAGGAAGAGGAAAAAAAAGATCAAATTAGTTGTTAATAGTATTTCCAATTTTTCCTTCAAATCTTGTAAGATGTCCACATTTAATGTCCTAAGTGCAAAAAAGGGCTTTAAGAAGTTCAGGTATCTACAGCCACTGTAAAATAAATTTAGTTTGGCACAGGAGTATAAAATGCAAGCCTGGCTGGGTCAAGGTGTAGAGGAATGTGATGGGTTCCTGATCCTGTGCTGCTTCTGACATTAAAACATAGGGGATGCTCAAACCTCGCTCACAACTTTACAGGTGCTGCGACAGTGCCGAAACTTCCAGAGAGAAATTATGTGTGAAATTATTTCAACATTTAGGGAGTATTTTGACGAAAGATAAGAAAAATCAACTTTGGAAGAGACCACCAATGAACTCTGACCAGAGGCTGGGCTAAAGTTTTGCAAGTGAGCCATTAAAAAATTCCGTTGCCATGAAGTCTCACCTACCTTGCTGTTAAAGACTAGGTGCTCTGCTTCCTGCTTCCTCAAGCAGTTCAGCAGGGAGAGGGAACTGCCCGTCTCACACTTAAAGATACTGGCAATTTTCTGAAAATTACCAACAAAGACAAGCACTGTTAGAAAATCATTATACACACTGCTGTTAATAGCTTGATTTAGTAGCAGATTTAGGTCTTTGAGTATTTTATTTTACTAGAAACGCTACAGTTTGATCACAAGTGAAATCATTCTGGTGTACTTCTCTTTCTTGCTGTATTTCCATTCACCGTTCTTCAAACTTTGCTGTAGAGATAATACAAGCTTGTAGCATAAACTAAATAAGGAAAGAAAATTCAGAAACATTTACATTATTACTATCTGCCATTACAGGAAAAGAAATTAAAAGGCACTTATAGAAAGAAATTTTATTTTAAGTTTTTTCTGTTTTATATTTAATTAATTTACTTCACATAAAGGCCCTCCCTAAAAGACTGTAGGTCAGTAAAAACCTGAATTCTTCTTCTGGATTCTGGTTAAGCTTTCCATAATGAATGTCACAGTTACTGTACAGGGTAAGTGGGTATGAAAATGGACATTTGCCTAGCTTGGCATGTATGTGACTGAATATACCTTTGTCAGCCCACAGCTGTCATAATCATATAGCTGTACAATCTATTTCTAACACCAAACAGACTGAAATTAAACAGGTGTACTGCAAGAATAAACTGGAACATCTTTGTTGCACAGTATGCAATGAGATTTTCCCCTTTTCTCTTTTAAACAAATTATCACATGTAAGCATCCTATTTCAGGTTAAAAAGACTTTAAAATGCAAAAAAATGAGCCTACCTCAAGATCTGTTGAAAGATGTAAAGCTTTACTGGGGCCAATTAGAATTCCACTCTCTGATATTGCTTTATGAAAGAGACCCTTAGATAAAGGAGACAACACCTGCCAAGAAGGGAAGAAGAGAAAGTATTTATTCTCCATTAACACCCTTATTCCATAACTCTGTGCTTGACTGGACTCCTGGATTCAGTGGGGAATTACACATCTTTATTTGCTTACAGGGGAAGTCTCCAGATTTAGCATAATGTGCTGTTAAACTTACTGTCAGAAACCAGATTAAGCATGAAAAGTTACACTAATTGAGTTTTGAAAGATTTTTATTTCTATCTACTATATACCTACATGAGCAAAAACAGAGCAGGATCCTGCAGATATACCGAAGAGAGTGACTGATCCTGGATCTCCACCAAAGTGCTCAATGTTTCCTTGGACCCACCCAAGAGCTGCGACTTGATCCAAGTACGCCCAGTTCCCGCGGGCGTGCTCATCACCAGTACTGAAAGGAAAGCAGCATGAGCCACTCCCCAGGAACAGTAACAATACCACAGTAAAGTCAATCTCAACCATTTATATACTGTGCAAAGTGTCATATTTGGCCCTGACCCACAGCCCCTCACGGTCACACCTCAGGCCTCGACTCGCCTCCACTCTCTGCTCATCCCTGCACAGGTGGATCCCTGGCTTTTCCATGAGTTTTTGCTTTACGCACCAGAGGATGGAAGCAAAGGCCAGAACAAACATGCTATCCAAATAAGCCCAACTATGATTTGATAGCAGGCTGCAATCACATAACCATGCAGATGGACTGTACAGACATTTCTTGGTGTTCTGAAGTCCTGATGTCAGTGGATTATGTGCATTTAAGCCACTCTAACAGTGGGAAGCTGATATAGAAATTCAGCAGACTTAGCAAACACAACTACCCATGCTTTAAACATGACAGCAAGTACTTTGTAAAAAGTGAAATGGGTAATCCTACTTGAAGAGTCCAAGGAGTCCCAGTCTGTACTGAATCATTACCACCACACCATTCTCGTAGGCTGACAGTGCAGAGCCATCATACCTAGCAGCACCACCAAATATAAAATTGCCTCCGTGGATCCACACCATTACGTCAGAAACAAAAGGGTGAGACACACCTTTATGCACTGGTTTGCAGGTTTGTCTTGGGGTGACTCTATCATGTGTATCCCCCATCATGCTCTATGCCCAAAAAGTAATATTGTGCCTTTCCTGTGCCTTTAAACTGAGCTTGAAAAAAACCCAGACAAACTTTCCAAAGCAGCTTCTCAAGGACACAGAGATTACACTCCTCGGTGTTGTCTGACTGCGGAAAGGCACGAAGGGAGCACCCTGCTTGCTTTTCCTTCAGCCAGCTGGTTTTTTTTTTTCCCTCTCGGCGTGAAACGGAGAGCTGAATTTTGTTTCCTGGGACTTCGGTTTTTTCCCTTCTTCTCTTCTGAACTGTTTCAACAACATCAGAACACATCAGGAGAATTTTCTCCCCGAGGCCCCGGGGTGGGCCCACGCCCTCACCGACCAGCTCTGAGGAGGAGAGAGACCACACCTACAGAAGGACTCTGAAATCTTCCCAGGTTTCTCTCTATAGCGGGGGTTTTAATTCATTATTTAGCATCATTATCCTTTTCCTGTGTGTTTGTTAAAATAAACAGTTTTTATCTCTTTCACTTTCCTTCGAGGAAAAATTTCCTTTTTTTTCCCGAACCCTGTGGGAGGGAAGGGTGGTTGCAACCTGGTTTTCTCTCAGGGGCTATATTACTAGATTTTGGCCAAACCGGCACAGGTTTCATTTGAAAAAGGAAAACAACCTCAGAGAATTAGGAACACTAAATCACTGAAGCACAATCGCAGCTGAATTTCAGATTGGTGGACTTCGAATTTTACATGCTAATATTATTTCTGCTTGTGCAGCATCACATTTTCAAAAGCAATTAAGTCTCCTAGGAGCAATCATTACTTGCAAGCTTTATAAAACACAAGTTTGTTCAATGATTTACATACAGATAACTTGTCTTTCTTGCTTGAGCCAGCAGGGCTGTAAACACTGAGATACAAACAGTCCTCAGAAGTTTGGAATGCAATGTGCTTTTCTTTTAAGTTTTTTTCAGCTATTTTCAATATGGACAGGTCTTGAGGACATCTTCACAAAAAAAAAAAAAGCAGAATTATTAGTACTAAAACTGCAATAGCATCAATGTAACAATAATAGACAAAACACACTTTTATTTGCCCCACAGGCTGAATCCCCACAGGGTGCTTGAATTTTGTGTTATTTAGAATTAGTGAGGTGCAGCCTGTAAAAGCACATCTCCACACTTGTACTTGAAATATTCCAGTACTGGCAGTGTATCCACTACCAAACACAAACTCCTCAGCAAAAACTAGGCCTCTGTACCCCAGTAAACACAACCCTGACCAGCACAGGCAGGTTCTGTCTACAAATGAACTGAACAGCTCTCACAGTGATGGGTAAGAAGTTGCATCTCTCAGACCAGTCCAGGGTTCAGGCGGTTCAGGTGGGGAAAACCTCAAGGATCCAAGAGGAGCTTTTGCAAAAGGAATTCCACGGAAAACATTTACACGCTTGTATGTCCCCTTCACATTTGTCTGTGTTCCTTTGAGCCGTCCGAGTGCGATAGTGACTTCTGGCTCAGCAGCACTCTGTCCTAAGTAACACAAAAGGTAAAAAATAAATAAATTAAATTGCATCTTCAATGCAATTTCAGACAGACTTTTCTATTAAGTATTTTTAACTGACTGTTTAATTTAGAACATTTCAGCTTATTCCTTTCAATTTTGTTCAGTTTTCATTTTGCTTCGGCGCAGTGACAGACACCCCCTGCCAAACCCTCCTGCCAGGGACACCTGGAGCCAGGTAAGACAGAGTTCAATCACTGTGCAAGAACAAATTTCAGAGCATGCAGCAAAACCATTAACATTTCCTAAATTTATCACTCAACAAGATCTTAAAAATATTTTGTTTAGATAATTCAGAAATGTTGCTGCTTTCTGCCTTAAAAGACAGAAAGCTTTATTTTCATTAAATCATCTCAAAAATAACTTCATCTCACAAAACCAGTAATTTTTGCAATATGAAGGCATTTTTGCAGATTGGTAACCAAATCATAAGAGATTTACTGCCTTTCAAAAAATCACTGCAACTTGTCGCTGCGGTGGCTTCCCCAGCAGCAACAACCATCTGTTGATCGTGGGTCTCACCCTCTGCCCCACCCACAAGGAACGCTACACCACAACACGAGGTGCAAAGCAACGCAATCGGACTTGGAGGAGCCATTTCTCACCCCCGAGTGGGCCCTCGGTGACTCTCTCCGGTTTTATGCGGAAGAGAAGGGGACAAAGGTCCCAGCGAGGGCACTCGGCGCAGGGGAGCGGCGCTGAATTGTGAGCGTGAACTGCAGCGAACGCCTGCAGAGCGCCAACAGAACCCCCGAGC
>VZTD01002233.1:5648-28110 GCA_013397725.1 Rhagologus leucostigma
GGATTTATCCATTTCCCACTTCGGAAAGGCTCCCAGGGACCCCAAGGTTCCCCAAATCCTAAAACCAGCCCTAAAACCAGGTCTAAAACCCCCTCGGATCTCGGCATCCAGCAGGATTTATCCACTTTCCGCTTTGGAAACGCTCCCAGAAACCCCGAGATTCCCAAAATCCTAAAACCAGCCCTAAAATCGGCCCTAAAACCAGCTTTAACTCCCCCTGGACCTGCCCAGCATCCAGCAGGATTTATCCCGTTCCCATCCTGGAAAGGCTCCCAGCAATCCCAAATTATCCCGAGGTGGTCGCCGTGGCGACGGGCGGGAATAATCCTCCGTTCCAGGTGTGTTTGGATTGTTCCTCCCGGAGATTTTCCGGCTCTTTCGGCACCTCCTCATTTCCCCGAGCAAATATTTGTGGAATATTGTCCTGGAGCCGAGCGGGGGGAAAAGGCGGGAGAGCTCCACCTGCTCCCGGAAATCCGTGGGGTTTTTCTCCGGGAGGTTTTGCTGGAAAAACAGGGAAAACCCCAAAGAGGGAATCCTGGAATGGTTTGGGTTGGAAGGATCCTTAAATCCCGTCCCCTTCCCATCCCGTTCCATGGGCAGGGATGCTTCCCGTTATCCCAGGGTGCTCCAGACTGGCCTGGGATAATTCCAGGGATCCAGGGGTGGCCGCGGCTTCTCTGGGAATTCCATCCCAAAATCCCACCTAGATTTCCCCTCTTCCACTTGGGAATTCCACGCATTCCGTGTGTCCTGTCATCCCAGTTCCCGACGAAAATATTCGGGATGCCGCCCCAAAGGATGGGAATGTACCTGCCTGGTGCTAGATCCCAGGGAAAGCCCGGAAAATCCCGTTTTCCCCTCTCCAATGATCGATTTTCTCCCTCTGGAAAACTGTGATAACACCAGGGAACCTCTCCTGGGAAGTGCCGGATGATCCTCAGCGCCGGCGGGAAAACGGCCGGAACTTTTTCCAGGTTTTTAAAGGAATTAAGGTGGGGATGATCCTCGATCAGCCGGATCCGACTCTTTTCCTTGGGAAAAAGGAGCGGGAATAGCTTTGGCTCCTCCGGGTCCAGACCGGGCCCAGCTCCATGGGAGGATTCCGTAGGAATCCCTGATCCCTGAGGATCCGCAGCCACGGAATTGGGATGGGAGCGACCTCAAATCCCCAAGATTTTGGGAATCTTGGGGTCACCGGGAGCCATTCCAGAATCCCAGGAACTGCGAATCCTCAGGGATCTCATTCCAACCCCGTCCCACCAGCCCAGGCTCGGATCGTCGATCCATGGATAAAAACAGGGAAAACTGGGAAAGGGAGAGGGAAAAAGAATTCCCGCACAAATATCCCGGAGCCGACTTTTCCCGACCTCGGCATCCCGGATCCGGGGCTGTTCCCGGTGCCCACGGATCCCACTGGGATCCCCTCCCTCCCTCCCTCCCTTCCTTCCTTCCTGCCCTGGGAACAGCCTGGAATCCCATCCCGGAGGGAAGGAAGCGGCACCGGAGGCTCCGGCCATAAATCCGGGCCCATCCCATGGAAATTCCGGAGCCGGGAATGTTTCCTCCTTCCCTGAGCAAATTCCGAGGCTTCGGCTCCATCCTTATCTTTATTGGGAATGGGAGCAGCCCCTTCCCTAAGCGCGGCATTCCCAAACAGTCCAGGAAAAGCTGGAGCAGCCACGGATCCATCCCAGGAAAAGCCCCGGAATATTTCCAGCAGGGATCCCGAAATCCCGGGATAAAGGAATTAATTCCCCCTAATTAATAACAATTAATTAATGAGAGCGTGGTGTTAATTACGACAAGCGGCCTCCTCTTCCAACAGTTTTCCAAAGGTTTTTCCCATCCTGGAATGTTTTATTGCGCCGACCTTGGGTTTTTAAGCTCGGATTTGGAGGGATCCGGGATAAAAACAGGGAATTTGGAGGAGGGAAAGAGCTGAAATCCGGGATTTGGGATGCTCCAGCTCCTTCCCAAACCCCAGGAACACGGGAAGCGAAGTTTCCACCGATCCCGGATTTACCCTTAGGGATAAACGGAGTTTTGGGGACCGGCGGCGTCTCCCGAAGGGATTTGAAGGAATTTCGGGATCCCTTTTTCCGGAATCAGGATTTCCCACTGCCCCCTCCTGCCAGAAATCCCAAACTTGCCCCTCAATCCGACACATCCGGGGGTTTTATCCCCAAATTCCCACAGTGGCTCCCTCAGGCATCGAGCTTCCTTCGGGAACGATGGAGTTTTTTCCACATCCACCCGTTTTTCCCGGTATTTTATGGAAAGAAACAAATCCCAGGGACATTCCTGCCTCTTACCCCCCGTGCCTGAGGCCAACCACACCTCAAAAAACTTGGGAATCATCCCCAAATCCCTTTTGGGAATCATTCCTAAATCCCTTTTTTTCTGGGACTGAGGCCCAGTTTTCCCCACCACGAGCCGGGAATACCAAAAAACTTGGGAATCATCCCCAAATCCATTTTGGAAATCATCCCCAAATCCCTTTTTTTTGGAGACTGAGGCCCAGTTTTCCCACAACAAGCTGGAAACCCCCCAAAAACTTGGGAATCATCCCTAAATCCCTTTTTTTCAGGGACTGAGGCCCAGTTTTCCCCACCACAAGCCAGGAACACCCCAAAAAACTCGGGAATTTTTCCGGGCTCACCCCTGGAATATTTACCAAAGCCATTTTTTAAGGAAAAGCGCCAATCCCCAGGGATGGAGTTTTATCTTTTCCCACGTGGGAGCCGCTCCGCGCCGACGTTTTCCAGGATGAACGGCTCATCCCGGAGCTCTCCGTTTTCCCGAGCCTCCGAATTCCACTAAACCTCGGCAGAATCCCTGGAAGAACTCCGCAGAATCCCATAAAAGATGATTTATCCGCCTGCGTGAGCCGCACGGAACCGCAATTTCCAGGATAAATGCCGGGTGTAAATTGTTGTTTATGTCGGATTCCGACTGTCTTTACGAGTTTTCCCGAGAAAACGGGATCTTCCCGGCTTTATTTCTTCCGTCGGAGCCTCTCCTGCCGGCGGAGAAACGCCGGAGGAGCTCCGGATTGGGGGAAATGCCGGGAATCGCCTTTTTCCCGCTTTTTTCCGGCCGCATCCTCAGCCAGGGGGGAATTGCGGGAGCTCCGGGATTTGGGATGGGTTTAAATCGGGAATAAAGGGAAGCGGTGCCACTCGCTGGGGGTTTAATTCCAGGATCAGCCGGGATTCTCCGGAAAATCCTGGTTGGGAAAAACCCCTCATTCCCACCCGAAGTCCGGCCACAGCAAGAGGAGAATCCCTCGGGAATATGGATGGGAAAAACTCCTCATTCCCACCCGAAGTCCAGCCCCAATGGTCGGAGAATCCCTCGGGAATCTCCTTGGATAAAAACGCTCATTCCCACCCAAAGTCCGGCCTCAGCCAGGGGAGAATTCCCTGGGAATCTCGCTGGGAAAAGCCCCTCATTCCCATCCAAAATCCAGCCCCAAAGACTGGAGAATTCCTTGGGAATCTTCCTGGGTAAAAACACCCATTCCCACCCAAAATCCAGCCCCAAAGACTGGAGAATTCCTTGGGAATCTTCCTGGGTAAAAACACCCATTCCCACCCAAAATCCAGCCCCAAAGAGTGGAGAATCCCTCAGGAATCTCCTTAGTTAAAAACTTGGGAATGACGTCCAGGGATGGGAGATGAAACGGGACAACCCCAAGAACTCCCGGGAAAAGCAAATCCCAAAATCTTCCACGCCACGGGAACGACACCAAGGAGTGGGAGATGCAACGAGACAATCCCAAAGAGCTCCCGGAAAAAGCCAATCCCCAAATCTTCCACCCTTCAGGAATCGCCCAAAACCCGGAAAATCCGCGGGGAAGCCCATCCGTCCTTCCCCCGCTTCCAGAGGGAAGGGACGCGCCGCACCCCTCGGATTCTCCCGGAACAACCCCGCCGCCAGCACAACCCCCAAATCCGAGGAAACTTTCCCCTCCAGCGGAAAGCCGGGAAAAAGGTCAGGGAGCGGGAAAAACAATCAGCTTTTCTAACGGCTTCCTCCGGAGCAAAATATTATGAGTTCTCCCGCTTTTTTTTTTTTTCCCGCTTTTATGGAAGGAGGCTCTGGCAGTTCTCCGGGAAAAAAAGAAGAAAAAGGAGGATGGGAATGAGCTGATGCTCCTTCGGGGGCCCATTTGGAAGTTTTACTGTACGGAGCTGACAGGAAAGCTCGGGAATTAATATCCCGGAGCCGCTTCCGAGCTGCAATAGCAATTATTGGACTCCGTGTCCCTGGATAAATAATGGGACCATTCCGCTAATTAGCTCCGACGATCCCGGCTCCCTGGAAATCCTCCCCGCCCCTCGCCCGCAAAAGCGGCGCCGGATTTTCGGGAATGGCGGTTTTTTCCAGGTTAAAAAAAAAAAAAATAGGGGAAAAAACCCCCAGTTTTTCCCGAGGTTTTGGGGTTTAGAAGCGGGAGGTGCCGTCGGGAAAATCGGGAATGTTAATAGGGAATGAAATTGCCGTTTATTCCTAATAAAATTATCCCGGTGATTCCCGCTCCCGCGCGACTCCATTAATTCCGGAGGTGTTAATTGGGAGCAGAGCGGAGTCCGCGGATCGTAATTAATTAATTAATCAATCAACCTTCCGGGATGGTTTTCCCGCTTCGAATCCCGTTTTTTTTGTTTTTTTTTTTTTTTATTATTCCCTAATTATTTTCTAGCCTCGGGATGGCCTCGTGCAACAGGGGCTGCTGTTCTCCGGCACATCCCGGTTTATCCCGAGGAAAAACGGGATCTCCATCCCCAGCCCGTCCTCAGCCTCCAAATTCCCGGGATCTGATGCTCCCAGGGATTGCAGCCTCATCCCGAATATTCCGAAACAAAAATATTTCAACCTCTGATTTTTCGGGATGTAAAATCCCTTTTTTCCCCACTTTTTTCCCACCCCCACGGATCAGACCCTCCTCCAAATGCTCCTTGGATTGATTGGGATCATATTCCAAGCTCCCTGAATTCCCAACAATCCCTGAGATGACCCCAAATCCACCTTTTCCGGAGGGTTTGGAGCAGGGAAGTGAAACTTTGTCCCAGAAATTGCCTTTGTTTTTAAAGCCCTGATGATCCGAGAAATTCCAGGTGGTGACAAATTCCCGGCTCATTCCATGCTTGGAATTTGAGCACTTCTTTAATTCCTTCCCAGCCCATCCGGATCTGCCAAAAACCAGGGAATGCCGAGGATAATTCCAGGGCTTTTTTAGGGTGAAACACGGGAAAAGCTTGGAATTCTTCACCGGGATAAAGTTGGGAATTCCCCCTGGATCCCATGGTTGTTGTCTTTTCCCAAAGATTTCCACGGATAAAACGGGATGAAAATATTGGGATTCGGAGGAAATTTGATTTCCCACCCGGAGATTCACGGAGCAAAGCAAAGGCACCGAGGATTTTTGGGAAAAAAAAAACGGGATAAGGAAGCATCCCAAGGGAGCCAAAGGAAGGTTGGGGAATGATGATGGATGAGCCCAAAATAAAGGAGATTTTTCGCCCCCAAAAAAAGCCGGGAATGACGGCAGGAATGCTCAAATCCGTTCCAATCGTGCGGATCTGGCCTCCCCTCCCCTTGGATTATTTATAATTCCCGGTTTTCCCAGGGAACGGCTTAAACGGAGGGGATGTTCCGTAAGTGCTTCATTCCCATTATCCCGCGATTACCGGGAAGAGCCGCATTCCTTAATAACTCCCATAAAACCTCGGGATGAATCCATCAGGGGAAAGCATCGGGAATAAAACATTCCCTGGAAATCATCGGCGCCCCGGAAAAGGGACATCGGGATTTATGGAAAACCTCCCTCGTTTATTTCGGGATCGAGGCGTTTTTGGGGTCATTTTCTCCCCCCTTTTTGCATCCCAAAAGTCCCCTTTTTCCATGGAAAATCCGCCCATTCCGTCTGCTGAAATAAACGGGATTAAAGGAACGTTTTTTCCTGCCTTTCTCCCAGGATTGTTTGGGAATAAATACAGGGATAAAAGGAATTTTTTCCCCCCTTACTTAAAATATTTTGCCCCGGGGAATTTTGGAGTGAGATCTTCCGGCGTTTTTCGGGAAGTTGGAATATTCCCAGGTTCTCGTTTTCCTGGGAAGCAGGAGCAGGGATGGATTTAAACGGATTTTTTTTATATTTAAAACCTGGATTTGCAGCAGGAATTCCCGGGGTTTTTTCCCCTTTAAATGCTTCCATAATATCCAGCCGGATTTCTGGGAATCAGGGAATTCGGAGGTGACAGAAGGAAGCAGCTCCCACTTCCCTGCCTGAAAATTCCTCGTTATCCATTAGGAATTCGAGCTGAAAATCCAGGAATCCTCCTGGAGCAAGGGGGATGCGGAGGGGTGGATCCCGATCCCTGATCCCGGTGGGATGCGGGGATGATCCCGGCATGGAATCGTGCCTGAGGCTGGGATTTGTGGGAATTCGGGAAAAACCCGAAGCCGCCGTTTCCAGGCCCACATCCGGAATTCCACATCCCGCATCCCCAAATCCAGGATCTCACGTTCCATATCCAGGATCCCAAATCCTACATCCCGCTTCCCCCATCCTGCATCCCACATCCTGCGTTCCATATCCCGCATCCCAAATCCCGCTCCCCACATCCAGGATCTCACATTCCATAGCCCGCATCCCAAATCCCACATCCCGCATCCAGGATTTCCCATCCCACATCCCAAATCCTGCATCCCACACCCAGCATCCCGCACCTCAGATCCCACATCCGGGATCTCACATTCCGTGTCCTTCATCCCACATCCAACATTCCTCATCCTCCTCCCCAAATCCCGCATCCCAAATCCCACTCCCCACATCCCGCATCCCAAATCCCGCATCCCAAATCCCACATCCCAAATCCTGCATCCCAAATCCCACTCCCCACATCCCGCATCCCAAATCCCACATCCCAAATCCTGCATCCCAAATCCCACTCCCCACATCCCGCATCCCAAATCCCGCATCCCAAGTCCCACATCCCAAATCCCGCATCCCAAATCCCGCTCTCCACACCCCGCATCCCAAATCCCGCATCCCGTGTCCCTCCCGGCTCCACAGGCAGGTGGCAGTGGCGCCATTTCCCGGAGAACATTCCCAGCTGGAAATCTCCAAAGCGGGAAGAGGAGGGGGGAGAAGCACCGGGAATGAACCCCCCAATAAACACCGGGAATTCTCTCCCTCCATGGATCCGCAGATCCTAAAAAAAACCCTCACTGGGGCAGGGATGGAGGCAATCCCTGATAAAGTCCGGGAATGGGAATTGGATCTGTCGTTCCCAGAAAGTGACGGATCAGGGATTGCGCCTCAAAAATTCCAAGTGGAGCCTCCAATTCCTTCCCGTTCCCAGTGGTGTTTTCCAAAGGCCCTGTTGGAAAATCCCACAAATCCAACGATCCATTGGGTGAAACCCCTTTGGAAAAGCTGTCCCCGCTCTGATATTCCAAGGAAATTAACATCAGTTGGAATAACGAGGGGGAGCTCAACATCCCGGTGTTCCCGCTCTCCTTCCATGGAAAATGGAACCTTTTCCATGTTCCCCGGCCGCTGCCGGCCATAAATCCCGGGAAATTTGCCCACCAAGGTCAGCAGGAATGGGAGAGGTGCAGGGATGAATTCCCGGTTTCCCGGTCAAGGAGGGAGAGGGGTCAGGGAATTCTCCTCATGGGGCGGAGCTGGGAATGCCGGGCTTGGATCCGGCACCGGGAAAAGCACTGGGAGAGGGGGAATTGGAGCCACAGATCCCAAAAGCTCGGTGGGAGCAGGGAATGCCATTCCTGGGAATTCCAATTCCGGGGAATGAGTGGCCAAGGAGGGAGAACGGAGCCACGTCCGCCTCGGGAAGGAAAATTCCCATTTTTTTTAAATTAGTGGGACCTGCGGATGAGGAGGGAGCGGGAATTGGAGCCTGGCCGGGAGCGCATTCCATGTCCTCATCCCGAAAAAGGACGGAAAAGGGGGATGTTTTAAAGCAAATCCGGTTGTGTTTCCCGATGTTCCTCTGTTTTTCGGGAATGGGACAACTTCCTGCATTTCCCAGAGAGGTTGGAGCCTCACCAGGAGCTCATTCCATGACCTCATCCCGAAAAAGGATGGAAAAAGGGGCTGTTTTATCCCAGCCTCGTTGTGCTTCTCTGTTTCTTTGGAGCGGGAAAACTTCCCGGATTTCCCAAACGGGCCGGGAATGGGAGGTTGATGTTTGGGAGAGAAATGGATTCCAGGAATTCCATCGGAGCATCCCAGGGATTCCATAGGGTTTGCTCCGATCTTTGGATGGTTAATTGGATTGGTTAATCCCATTCCAGAGGCAGGGAAAAACTGGGAAAAACCAGGAAAAGCCAGGAAAAGCCAGGAAAAGCCAGGAAAATCAATTCCCAAAGACTCAGACAAGACCAAGGATTGATTGCTCCGATGGTTATTCCCAATCCCAATCCAAAGGGATGAGCAGGGACGAGCACCCGGAGCTCGGGGTTTCATTCTCATTTTCCACCAGAATTCCATGGATTTTAAGGATTTTTCCCTTAAAACTCCCTCCACCCATCCCGAACTCCCCGTGCCCCTGCAGGATGGGGATCCATCCCTCTGGAAGTTTAATTTTTCCTCCTTTTCCAAGGAAAACCGGGCACGGAGCTCCGGCTCCGTGCAGTTGCCAAGGGAAAAACCCCGGGGCTCCCAATCCCTCCTAGAATTCCCAATAAAAGCCGAGGCCGTGAACTCCAGGCGGGAAAGGCGGGAATGGTTGGATTTGACCGCGGGATGACCTCGGCCTTCCCGGCCGATGGACACCGGGACCATCCGGCCTTTTTACGACATTCCTTTTTTTTTTTTCCCTCGGAAAGCGGATCCCGGGAGCAGCCGGAGCAGCCCCTAAACCATCCCTGACCCTGCCCCGGGAATTCATCCCGGGAAAAAAGGATGGCTCCCCCTTCACAAAGCCCCCGGATCCTGGGAGAATCCTCCGAGAATCCCGAAAAAAAGGGGAAAAGAGGATGCGGAGCTCGGCAAAAAAGGGGAATCTCTCCTCTCCTTGTGTTTCCTGATCCTGGGATTTGGGTTTTTTCCCAAATAAATGCTAAAAATCCCTGTTTAAATATCCCTAAATATTCCTAAATATTCCTATTTAAATATTCCTAAATATCCTGAAATATTTCTATTTAAATATTCCTAAATAGTCCTAAATATCCCGAAATATCCCTAAATGTCCCTAAGCATTCCTAAATATCCCTATTTAAATATTCCCAAATATCCCAAAATATTTCCTAAATATCCCTAAATATCCCTAAATATCCCTATTTAAATAGTCCTAAATATTCCTAAATATCCCGATTTAAATATTCCTAGATATCCCTAAATATCCCTAAATATTCCCAAATATCCCTATTTAAATCCTCCTAAACATCCCTAATAAAATATCCTTAAATATCCCGATTTAAACATCCCTAAATATCCTTAAATATCCCGATTTAAATATTCCCAAATACCCCTAAATATCCCGATTTAAATATCCCTAAATATCCCTCCCGATCCCGTCGGCTGCTCCGCGGTTTTTTATCCGGAGATGAAATCCCGGCTCCTTTTACTCCCCCACCCTCCCTCCCTCCTTTCTGCCCGGGCATAATTTTGGATCTTATTATTCCAAGGAAAATGAGGCGGGAGCGCGCCAGCCCCGGCGTTAATGGAGCCGAACGATCCATTAATCCCGAGGAAAATTACGGAGCACAAAGGTTAGGAAAACCGGGAGCTTCCCGCTTTTCCACATCGGCACCGAGACCCGAGCCAAAAACTGGAGTTTTCCTGCTTTTTTATGGAATTTAGACTGGCAGATTCCGGTGCAATCCGAAGTCTGGAGTCATCCAGAGGCGTTTTTCTCCAGGAAATGCGGGATTTTGGGAATATCTTCATTTTCCTGGCATTTTAGTGGCCGCTGCTGCCTCAGTTTCCCCGGCTGAAAAATGGGAATAAGGATCCCATCCTCTCCCAAAGAACATCCCTGGAGCGCTCCAGGATTCCCAAATGGAAGAGAATTCCCAAAAATTCCTCCAAATACTCCCTCATTATCCACATTTACTCTGCCTGGATCCGTGGTTTAAAATCCACGGAATTCCGATGGAAAACGAAAACCAAATAACGAAACGAGGGAGAAAGGACAAAAAAGAGGGAAAGGGATTTTTTCCTAAAAAAAATCCAGGTGCCAAGGCGACAGAAAAATGGGAAAAATCCGGGTTTTCCTCTGCTTTTCCAGAGGCTGCAGCAGGCAGAGCCCGGCCTGTCCCAGTCCTGCTTTAATTCCCTTCGGGATGAAGGAAAAGCTCAAGGAGAAAACATCCGGATGCCTCCCCAAAAGTTGGGAATGCCGCCTTCCCAAATTCCCATCTCCCCAGGGTTGAAAGCTCTGGAATTTCCTGCTCCTGGAAATCCAAGCTCAGAGAGGAGGATGAGCCCAAAATCCGACGCTCAGCCGGTTTTCCGCGTGTTCCCAGAGGAATTTGGGTCCGAAGGGTTCCCAGAATTTCCTCACAATCCCAAGAAATTCAGCTCCAAAGTCTTCCCAAAATTTCCTCACATTCCTAGAGAAATTCAGCTCCAAACATCCCCAAAATTTCCCCACATTCCCAAAGGAATTCAAGTCCAAAGGGTTTCCAGAATTTCCTCACAGTCCCAAGAAATTCAGCTCCAAAGTCTTCCCAAAATTTCCTCACATTCCTAGAGAAATTCAGCTCCAAACATCCCCAAAATTTCCCCACATTCCCAAAGAAATTGAGCTCCAAATATCCCCAAAATTTCCTCACATTCCCAGAGAAATTCAGCTCCAAAGTCTTCCCAAAATTTCCCCAAATTCCCACAGGAATTTGGCTCCGAAGTGTCCCCAGAATTTCCCCACTTTGGAAAAGCCCAGGAATTCCGGGAGCCTTTTAATTCCTCGGGACAGGAGAAGAAACTTGGGATCCCTCCCTGCTCCGTGTCCAGGAAAACTTTACTCCGGATTTTGTGGTGGGGACGGAAATCACCGGGAAAATCCTTCCCTGTTTTTCTCCAGGAGAGTTTTCCACACTCCCAATCCCTGACCGGATGCGAGGGCAAAAATTCCCAGGAAAATCCAGCCAGGAGGGATTTGAGGAAAGCAGGGATTCCCGGGAATGGCTCCGCTGGGAGCGTTAACGGCCGGGATTAGTGAGGAGCCAACCTCGCGGCTCTTTCCATGGTTTTTCCATGGTTTCCGTTCCCGCCTGGAGCCTCCGGAGCACTTTGGAGCCGTTAACGTCCCCCAGGGCCTTGGGAATGATTGTCCCCATCCAGCACTTGGCTTCACTTCCCAAAAAATCTCTTGGAATATCCAGTGGGAAAGCCTGGAGTCTGGGCAGGGCTTCCTCGGATTCCTCCTCTTCCTCGGGAATGGGAGAAGACAAGGAATTCAAGGAATGGGAAAAGAGGTGAATTAATTCCAACCGAGGAGGCACCAAACTGTGCCAAAGTTTTCCACGGAAAAGGCTCCAATCCCATCCTCCGGGATCTCCAGGGGGGAGAATGGAGGAGTTTCAGGATCCTCCTAAAAAAGCCCCTCAGAAAATCCTGGAATGGTTTGGGATGAAGGGACCTTAAAGCCCATCCCATTCCCACCCCCTCCCATTGTCCCGGATTCCTCCGACCTGGCCTCGGACACTTCTGGGGATGTGGAAGTGGGAAATCCCAGAATTTCCAAGAGAAATCCATTCCAACCCCTCCCCACCCTCCCAGGGAGGAATTTCTCCCGAATTCCCGACCTAAATCCCTCTTTTCCAGCCTCAAACCTCTTATCTCCCATCCCAAATTATTCCTTGAACCCCATTCCAGGGCCTTGCTCCGAAGGAAGGGATTTTTCCCGAATTCCCAACCTAAATCCCTCTTTTCCAGCCTCAAACCTCTTTTCCCCCATCCCAAATTTTCCCTCGAAGCCCATCCCTGGGTTTTGCTCCGAGGGAAGGGATCCGAGCTGCCGGGAATCCGCTCCCGGGATGGGATGTGGGAGCTCGGGAATGCTCAGCTCCTCCGGAATGAGGAACACCCAGAATCCCTGAGGAAAAGGAGAAAAATGAGGGAATGCCCAGGGAATGCCAAAGGTCCCCGCCCAAGTAGGAGAAAATGGGCAATAAAATCCTTGGATTCGGCCGGAGGAGCAATTCCGGAGTTAATCAAGCCCGGCTCGCTGACACCAGAGGTCCCAAAAAAGTGACTTTTCCCATTGATCCGGGAGCGGCTCCGAGCGGGATCGATGCGGCTCCGAGTGCCGGAAATTCCACATGAAGGAATTCCCGGCTCCTGCACTGTGACCTGGCGGGAAATGAAACATCCGCCCCTTTCCCTCTCTCGGCTTTTAATTCCGAGATTAATCCACGCCGGGAGCTCTTGGCCAGGAAAATCCATTTTCCCGTTTTTTTTTTTTTTTTATAAAAGGAAAATAAAACCAGGAGCAGCGGATTTTTCCGGCAAAGGGGAGAAAAAAAAAAAGTGGTGTTTTTTTATATTTGGGAAGTTTTCTTTTCATTAAAAATCCCGGGATTGAAAAAAAATCCATAAATAAATCAAAATTCCTACAACCAGCCCGGATCAAAGGTTAAAACCTGGGATCAGCCCAACAATTCCTCGGGAAAAGCTTTTTTTTGGTTGGATTTTGAAAGGAAAACCTGGAGATTTTTGCCGGAGAAATGATTTTAACGGAAAAAACAATCCCTAGGGGTTTTCCCAGGAGCTGGAGCAGACCCGAATCCCAAATGTTTGGAAGTAAAAAGAGGTTGGTCCTGGCGGGATTGGCTATCCATGGATGGATCCCAATCCAAAGCTGTCCCAGGACTGGGACATTTGAGGTCCTCCAGGATCCCTGTGCCAATCCAAGGGATTTATTCCTCCCTTTTCCTCTTGGAATCGCACAGAAATCCGAGGAGATCCAACCCCAGCCAACAAATTCCATGGGATTTGTCCCGAATCGGCCAAGAGGTGGAAAAATCAAAACCCTCAGAAAACCCGGATAAAAGCCGAAATTAAGGAATTCCGGGCAGGAATCCAGCCAACATTTCTCCTGCTTGGGTGCCCACGGGGATAAATAAATTCCAGCGGGGCAAGGAGCAGGAAAAACTCGGGATGGAGGCCAGGGAATGACCCCTGGAGAGGGCCAGGAATGTCACCGCAGCCCGGCGCTGCCGGTTCCACCTGGCCTGGCGCGGCGCACCTGGGATAAATCCATCTAAATTCCGGATCTAAGGAATGCCGGGCTGGTTAATCTTTAACCGGGCCCCCCTGGAAGCCTCGGAACATTCCCGGGAGCTGTTCCCAGTTCGTTTGGGAGCCGCCCGGCCCCGGGAAGTCGCCCCGAACGCGCTCGGCCGTGGGGTTGGTGCTGCCAGGAGGGAAAGGATCCGTCGGGAAGGGGCTGGAATTTGGCCTTGGGCGGCTCCGGCCAGAATTTGCTGCCCCGGACGCATCCAAGGGCACCGGGAGCCACACGGGGCACGGAAAACGGGACAATAAAGGGGTGGGATTTAAGGAGAAGGGCTTGGAAGGTCCCTGGAAAAGTGGGGTTTGTCGGGAAAAAGAGGCCTTGGCTCTGCCTCGGCGGCACTTCCAGCACCCTGGAATTCCTGAATCCCTGGAATTCCTGAATCCCCAGAATTCCTGAGTCCCCGGAATTCCTGAATCCCCGGAATTTGCAGGCTCCCAAAACATCTTTGGGGAAAACAGTGGAAGTCCAGGCTCCTGTTTTAGGGAAAGGCTGCTCCTGTTTTTTAAGGAAAAGCCACCCCTGGTCTCCCTTCCCAAGTTTCCTGTCCCACAGCGCCAGGCCCTCGGAATTCCCCAGGCTCTCATTCCCACCTCTGGGATCGCACGGACCCAGAAAACCGGGACTTTTTTCCCTGGTTTTACAAATTTAGGCCTCACAAAATTTAGGCCTCACCAGTTCCCCCTTCAAAGCTGGGCTCGAGTTTTCTCCCAAGGCCGAAACACGAAATATTCCAGAGGAAATCTGGGATCTGGGATTTGTTCCTAACTGGATGAGAAGGGGGAAAAGGAAATATTCCAGAATGGTATTCCCAGGATAAACAGGATTAACACATCCCCCGGCCCAGCTCGGGAATTATCCCGGAGCCTGCCTGGGGTTGGGCACTGATTCCCAGCCGCTATCCCAAGGATTTCCTTCCAGCCAAACCCTGTCCCGTTTTTCCAGCCTGAAAGGAAAAATATCCCGTTGCTCTTTTCCAAGAATTCCCACTTTAACGGAATATTTCCAATCCATTTATCCAGAGGGATCCCACCTTTTACGGAGCCAGAGCTCCACAGCCCTCGAGGGAAGAGTCACCTCCGGAGCCTCGAAATCCTCGGAAAACCCCAGAATTCTCCTTTTTCCCGTTCCCATTTTAATGGAAGGAAAAGAGGCGTTTCCCCTTCCCAAAATATTGCTGGAAATTCCTCTGAATTCTCCTTTTTTTTTTCCCGATTAAGGGATTTTGGAGGGGAAATTTTCCCCAAAAAGCGAAACAAACACCAAGAAAAGCGGCGAGCGCCGATCATTAACCGAGCTCCAGCCGGGGGGCACCAGATGGAATTTCCAGGGATAATTAAACTCCGGGATCTGATACCAAACCGCTCCAAACCCACCCAGATCTGCCCCCAGCAGAGTTTGGGAATTTTTTTTTTAGGAGCACCCAACCAAGGCGGAGCTTCCCGCCGATCCCAGAGCGCCCCGGGGTTTCGGGATGTAAAAACCGGGATCAAACTCCGGCTCTGGGGTTAGCTCAGGGGTTTGGGTGGGAAATGTGGCTTTTCACTGGGAAAAACAGGGAATTGATCCCATTTTCCCATCCAGGAGTGTCCCTGTGGAGGCAAAGCTCAGCCCCGGGGGACTCCGAGCTGAGAACGGAGGGGCTGAGGGACAGAAAATGGGATTTGGGGTGTCAAAAAAACGGATTTGGGATCTCCAGAGCCCTCCCCAAACCCTATAAAACCTCCCCCAAAGAAATCCGAGTCTAAATCTAAATCTGAATCTAAATCCAAATCTGAATCGAAATCCAAATCTAAATCTAAATCTAGGTCTAAATCTGAATCTAAATCTAAACCTAAACCTAAATCATCTAAATCTAAATCTAAATCCAAATCATCTAAATCTGAATTTAAATCTAAATCCAAATCTAAATCTAAATCATCTAAATCTAAATCTAAATCCAAATCATCTAAATCTGAATTTAAATCTAAATCCAAATCTAAATCTAAATCATCTAAATCTAAATCTAAATCAATATAAAATATATAAAATAAGTAACAGTAACAAATATAAAACTATAAATAATGTAGAAATACTATTAAAATAGTAAATAAATTTAATATAATAATCAATAATATGAAATAGATAAAAATAAATAAAAATTTAGAAATAAAAATTAAAATAAAGATAAAAATATAAAAATACAGAATAAAAATGAAAATAAAAATAAAAATAAAATAAAAATAAAATAAAAGTAAAAATACAAATACAAATATAAATACAAATATAAATACAAATATAAATATAAATATAAATATATAATCCCGGTGTGGTCCCTGTAGGGATTTTATGGACATGCTGGAAAATCCTGGATTCAGGAGGGATTTAACTGAAACACCAGAAAATGACCTCAGTTTGCAGGTGGGGACAGAGAAAGAGAATTTCCCCACTCAGAATTCCCTGTGCTCTGATCCTTTCCCTCCCTCCATCCCCGCTGCCGAATTCCTCTGGAAAATCATCCCCAAACCTCAAATTTGGGGGAAATTCCCTTCTTCCTCCAGCTCTGCTTGCTCCAGCATGGCTAAACCCGGCTTAACTCAACCCCCGGGAGGCACCTCAAGGAAGAATCGGAGGCGAGAAAAGCGCGGAGGCTTTTCCAACCCCCCCCCTGGAAAATACGACATCAAATCAAAACCGAAACGTGAGGAATTCGGGACGGGTGCACGATGCCCGGGGACGCTGGGATTTATGGGAAGCGGTTCCGTGGGAGCTCCAGGCGGCAGAAAAAAATGGGAAGCGAAGCTGAACGACAATTCCTGGATCCCGGAGATTGTGACAGCTCATCCCGGGGAACCCCCCCCGGGGGCGCCCCGGGAAAATGATGGCGAAACAACAGCGGCGGTTAATTCCAGGGGAACGGGAATAATGGGAATGGGAATGAGCGGGAGTTTCCTGCCCTGGAGGACGCGGGGAGAGGGGAGAGAGGAGGGGAAACAAAAAAAAAAAGGGAGGGAGGAGGGTGGGGAGTGGGAAAAATCCGCTTGGGAGAGGCTGGAATTCCCAAAAGAACGCGGGATTTGGGGTGTAAAAAGAAAAAATGGGGAGAGGCAGCTGGAGTCCACTTGGGAGGGGCTGAAATCCCAAACAAAAAGTGGGATTTGGGATTAAAAAAGAAAAAAAAGGAGGGAGGAGGGTGGGGAGAGGCAGCTGGAGTGGGAAAAATCCCAAGAACTGTGGGGTTTGTTGGGAAAAAATCCACTTGGGAGAGGCTGAAATCCCCAAAAATGCGGGATTTGGGATTTAAAAAAGAAGGGAGAGGTGTTGAAATTGTTGAGTTTTGGTTTTGGGAGGTTTAAAAAAGGAAACTCCGCTCCCTGGATATTCCAGGAGTCTGGAGCCGCTCCTTTTCCCTGGATTTGGAGCCAGCAATTCCGAGGATTTCACACGATTTCATCCCATCCCGGCAAAAACTTGGGAGCAGAAAGTGCTTTGTGACCCTCCTTGGATTGATCCGAGCGGGATTTCAATCCTTGTGTTAATTCAGAGCGCTAAACCGAGCTTAGTTAGGCCAGAACGGAGCCGGTTTGCCTGGGAATGGTGGGATTTATTCCCTCTGGGAATGCTCTGATCCCGGTTCCTCCCCGCCAACTCCTTAACAGAGCCCTTGAACGGCAGTTTTAAAGGAGAAAATTCCCCGTTCCCAAAGGATTTCCAAGCTGGATCGTTTGGGAAGTTAAAGCCGGGTTTAAGCCGGGGTTTAAACATTTAAGCGCTGCTTGAGGCCGCCCAAGTTGGGGTTGAGGAGGAACTGAATCGAGCCAGGCCTGGAAGCTCCTGCCTCGCTTTATTCCCACCCCAAAAACCTCGGGAATCACAATCCCGCTGTCTCCCCGCAGCCCGGAAGTGGCTTTGGGATAAATCCCGGGATTTGGGATAAATCCTGGTTTTAAACACACAGGGAAGAGACAAAACTTCCTCAGCGATCACGGAACAAAAGGGAAAACCTGGGGAATTCCAAGGGAAGAGGGAGAGCCTCGGTCAGGTCCTGGGATGGATGAGGAATCCAAGGGAACCCAGCATCCAGGACATTCGGAATACCGGGAATTGTGGCTGTTCCCTGCCGGCAAAACTCCCTGGAGCCGCTGGAAAGCGCCCGAATTCCCTGATGGAATTATGGGAATTCAGGCCAGCTGAGGACCAGCTCCGCTAACGAAGAGAAATTCCAGGGGCAGGGAATGAATTCCTTTCAGGAATTCTCTGCCGAGCACCACCACGGTCCCTGAGGGATCCCGAAGAACCATTTCCTTCCCAAAAAAAGGGGTGGAAAGGGAGGCAAAATCCTCCCCCCCCCGAGCAATGGGGTTTTCCTTCTCACTGTTGGTGGGATTGGGATTCCCTAAAATGGGATTCAGTAAAATGGGATTCAGTAAAATGGGATTCAAAAAAATGGGATTCAAAAAAATGGGATTCGGTTAAATGGGATTCAAATAAATGGGATTCAAAAAAATGGGATTCCAAAAAATGGGATTCAAAAAATGGGATTCCGAAAAATGGGATTCCAAAAAGTGGGATTCAGCCAAAGCTCCTCGGAAATGCAGCAAAGATGGAAACGGGGTGAAAAAGGGATTTAAAGGATTCCAGTATGAACTTTTCTCCCGGTTTTTTTCCCCTGTTTTTTCCTGTTTCCCTCGGACAGGAAAAGCAGCCCCGCTGCCCATATTTCACCGCTGACATTCCCAACAATCCCGGGAACAATCCCGGGAACAATCCCGGGAACAAAGGCCCTGCCAAGGGTCAACCCCGCGCCGGCGCTTTCCCGGCTCGCCACAAAATTCCGCCTCCATCCCGAGCCCCTTCCTGCCTTTCTCCGGCTGCAAACCCCCCGGAATATCCGCGGAATCCAGGGAAAAAGGGCTGGGAACAAAGAGCTCCCACCCGGAGTCAATCGGGCGGTGCCGTTGGGATCCTCCGTGGATCCGACTCTCCGGGAAGCCTCGAAATTCCGCTTCCATAAAAATCAAATATTCCACAAGCGTCCTTCCCACATTCCCGGCCACAGGTGTCCCGCTTGGAATAAGGAGAAGTTTTCCAGCTGTCCCAGGAGCAGAATTCCCTCCCTCGGACCAGAACTGGATTTAAAGGAATTATTCCTGGGGCAGGGAATGTGTAAGGGGATACGGGGATGGGAATTGTTCTGGACACCCGAGATGGGGAAAGATGCAGGGAATTTGTTCCAAGCTCCAAGAAAATTATTCAGGGAGTGGAAAGAAAGGTGGGAAAAGCAGAGGATAAAGAGAAATGAAATGAAATGAAATGAAATGAAATGAAATGAAATGAAATGAAATAAAATAAAATAAAATAAAATAAAATAAAATAAAAATAAAATAAACCAAACCAAACTAAAATAAAACAAAACAAAACAAAACAAAACAAAATAAAATAAAATAAAATAAAATAAAATAAAATAAAATAAAATAAAATAAAATAAAATAAAATAAAATAAAATAAAATAAAATAAAAATAAAATAAATCCTTCCCAATTCCTTCTGTAAATCCCAGAGCTTTTTAAAAGCAGCCAGGAATATCAAAATACATCCAAATCCTGGTTTAAATCCAGCATCCCTGATTTTCCTGAGCATTTTATTGGATTTTTTAGAATCCCAGTTTTTGAGTTCTGACCGTTTTCACCTCCTGCATTTTTGTCCAGGCAAAAAAAAAACCCGGAAAAAACTCCAAAGCTCTCCAGCTGAAAGGACTTTTTTGGGAACATCTGTCACCATAAAAGTGAATTCCCTCTTCATTCCCTGCTCTGCCGCGGCCGAGGCGAAATTCCCGCTCCGTAACTTTTGCTCGGAAGCGTTTCCCAGCCCAGATTCATTTTGGTTTTTTATCACGAAAAGAATGGTTTCCATTAAAACAACACCAAAAAATAATAATAATAATAATAAAAAAAAAAAGAGGCGGGGAGCGAGTTGAAGATGAGGGGGGAAAAGATGGAGATAAGCGGGAAAAATCAATTTATTGGGAGAAGGGAGGAATTTTTCCACGGACGAGGGGAGGGAAGGGGCCAAGCGCCGGAGTTGTCGATGGCTGTTTACACCAGGAGCCATCTGGCAGCAGAGATATAATAACAATTATTCCATGGAGATTCCATTGAGGAATCGCATCCCCGTANGTTCCTGCCCTGCTCCCGTTTAACCCCGGGAATGCTCCCGAACAAGGCGCCCTCATCATTAAGAATTGATTTTTTATTTATGGCCGCCGTGCCGTCCCGCGATATCCCGCTGCAATTCCGGCTTTATGGAGCGCCTTTGGAAATCCGATGTTTACGCCAAGATTTGTGTCCCGGCGTCGCTTCCCAGATCCGATTTTTTTTTCTCCCCCGGCGTGGAAAGTCCGATATCCTTCATTAGCTCGATTACATCGGATAAGGGGTTTATTCCTTTAAATTATTTAACCTTGGGAGAACCCGCTGGGACCCCATAAATTCCAGCCCCGCTAATGAAAATCATCCGTTAGGGCCGTTCCAAAAGACAACGGGAAAAGGGATTAAAATATCTTGGAAAATCAACTCCGTGTTTTTTTTATCCTCGGAACCCGACAGATTTGACAATTCACCGCAAACCTCCTTTATTTTCCCCACCTCGGCGCTGATCCCAAAAACTCCGAGGCAGATAAGGAATATTTTTTGTAGGATATCCAATTTTTCCCTGATTTTTGGAGTCCTTGGAAAAGCCCCTTCTGGAGGAGGGAGGGTCGTGAACTCCCTTTTTCAGCTGAATTTAGCAGATTTTGGTCCCTAATTCCCGAAATAAGCATCCAACACTTTTTGTGTCTTTCCCCGAAGCTGGAATTCTGATCCAGGCATGGAAAAGGGATTCAGGCACGGAAATGGGAGAGGATGCAGCTCAACCCCAAAAGTTGGACTAAAAACCCAACCCGGGGTCTGCCCAGGGCACAAAAAAGGGGGGAAAAAGCAAAATTCAGGAGTTTTGCTTCAAGTTTTGATTGATTTTAATAATTAAGAAACCAAATTAATTTAATTTAAGCTCCGCCCTCCTCATGGGGACATTTTTGGGAACCCCTTCCATCATCCAGGTCCCTCTGATGGGAAAAGCCGTCCCATAAATTCAATTCTTTGGCATTTTTTTGCCCTTTTTTTGTAAAAACGGGGTTTGTAACTCGTTTTTTGGGTGTGGGGTTGGTGGAGCTCCACACACAATGAGGACTGAGAAATTTTGGGAAGGTTTGAGGAAAACCAATGGGATTTGGGGTGGATTCTCTGGGGAAAAGGTCACAGAAGCATCACCTCCCCTTTTTATCTCATTGGGGTTTTTTTGTTTGGTTTTGGGATTTTTGGGGGTTTTTTAAAGCGGTTGAGAAGAGTCAAAAAATCCCCAAAATCCACCAAACTGACCCTAAAGATGACTTGGGAATTTGGGCACGGAATAAATCCTGAACTACCTGGAATCCTCCAATTTCCTCACAGGACATTCCAAGCAGGATGGGATTCACCGGGATCAGCCCGAGATCCTGGGAGAAGCCACCAGAGCAAGGAGAACACCGATCTCGACCACCCCCACCCCCTCCCAATCCCACCAACCACAGAAAGCCACAAAATCCAAAATAATTAAAGATTTGGGGATGGGAATATCCCGGTTCTGTAGCGCCTTGGAAGTGGAACTGGGAGTTGTTGGATTTCTGGAGCTCCAGAAGTTCCATGGAGGCACCAGGAAGGACCAGGCCACTCTCGGGTCACTGGTGGCCACCGGACCGGGCAGCCCTGGCCAAATCTGGCCCCTCGGAGGTCTCCAAAACCATCCATAAATTTATTTTAAAGGGATCAGAGCTGGAGCTGCCCTGCTGGGATTTGCCAAAATCCAGAGCAACTTCACCGGGGATAAAACCGGAGCCAAGGGAAGAGCTCAGGATCAGTTCCAGGAGGAACCAGAGGCTCTGGATCCTCATCTTCCCCTGGATCCCATTCCCAGTGTTTGTAGGAACAGGACCACCCTGACCCCAATAAAATCCCAGGTTTAAAGAGGGATTTAAGGACGGCTCCATTCCCCAGCTCCAACAGATTCCAGCTCCAACCCTCCTGCTCCGGGAATCTCCAATCCGGGATAAAGTTGGAGCCAAAGGAAGGCTTCACCCACCAGATCCAGGGAAAAGTCAGAGGCTCTGGATCCTCACCTTTCCCTGGATCCCATTCCTGATGTGTGTAGGAACAGGACCACCCTGACCCCCATAAAACCCCGCATGTAAAGGGGGATTTAAGGACGGCTCCATTTCTCGGCTCCAACCCTCTTGCTCCAATCCGGGATAAAACCGGAGCCAAAGGAAGATCCAGGGAGGAATCGGAGGCTCTGGACCCTCACCTTTCCCCGGATCCCATTCCCAGCGTTTGTAGGAACACGGCCACCCTGACCCCTCTAAAACCCCACGTTTAAAGGATGATTTAAGGACGGCTCCTCAATTTCCCAGCTCCAACAGATTCCCAACCCTCCTGGAAACCAACCCCACTTCCCCGCTTTAATCACGGCTCCTCTCTTTGTCTCCAAGCCCTTTCTTTGCCTTTCTCTCCCTCTTTCTTCTCCCTTTATTTCTTTCTCTTTTTTTTTTTTTTGTGCTAAACCTGTAAAAGGCGCCGGGCTCGGAGTTCATTTGGACGTGGAGCTGATAAGCCATGAAAAACACGGAGCCGGCAATGGAAGCGCTGACAGCGCCGGCGGAGCCGCGGCTCTGCCGTCGGGGCCAGCTGCAATTTGCCTTCCAGGGCTGTCTCCGAAAACAAAACCGCTCCACACGCCGCATGCAAAGAAGTTCCGAGTGCGTTGGGGGGCTCGGAGAGAAAGGAGAAAGGAGGGGTGGGGGGGGGAAAAAAAAAAACCACATGGAAGACGAGAAGGGCGCTGGGAGTGGGGAGAGCTGCAGATCAATCATTTATAATTAACAAAAATCCGATTGGGGCTTTAAATAGAGATCAATGTGCGGCGGGGCTGAGTGGATTGCGAGGATGTATTCACCTTCTCGTAACTCTCCTCGCGAGCTGTCACACCTCCCGAACCCCCATTTGTTTTGTTAACAAAGCTTCAGGGGGCGCCGGGCTCTCATTGAAATTTCATTAATCTAATGGAGTAAAGTCCTGGAGAAGAAAAAAAAAAAAAAAAAAAAAAAAAAAACAAACTCCTGTTGGGCGGAGGGGTCCC
>VZTD01002233.1:41607-71722 GCA_013397725.1 Rhagologus leucostigma
CATTCCCAAAGCGCGTTCCCAAAGCGCGTTCCCAATGCGCGTTCCCGACGTGCGTTCCCAATGCCTGTTCCCAATGCACGTTCCCCATGCACGTTCCCGACGCGCGTTCCCAAAGCTCATTCCCAAAGCGTGTTCCCAATGCACGTCCCCGACGCGTGTTCCCAAAGTGCATTCCCAAAGCGCGTTCCCAATGCCCATTCCCGACGCGCGTTCCCAAAGTGCATTCCCAAAGTGCGTTCCCAAAGAGTGTTCCCAAGGCCCGTTCCCAAAGCACGTTCCCAAAGTGCATTCCCAAAGCGCGTTCCCGACGCGCGTTCCCAAAGCGCATTCCCAAAGCGCGTTCCCGACGCGCGTTCCCAAAGCGCATTCCCAAAGCGCGTTCCCGACGCGCGTTCCCAAAGCGCATTCCCAAAGCGCGTTCCCGACGCGCGTTCCCAAAGCGCATTCCCAAAGCGCGTTCCCGACGCGCGTTCCCAAAGCGCATTCCCAAAGCGCGTTCCCGACGCGCGTTCCCAAAGCGCATTCCCAAAGCGCGTTCCCGACGCGCGTTCCCAAAGCGCATTCCCAAAGCGCGTTCCCGACGCGCGTTCCCAAAGCGCATTCCCAAAGCGCGTTCCCGACGCGCGTTCCCAAAGCGCATTCCCAAAGCGCGTTCCCGACGCGCGTTCCCAAAGCGCATTCCCAAAGCTCGTTCTCGACGCACGTTCCCAAAGCGCATTCCCGAAGCGCGTTCCCGACGCGCGTTCCCGGCCCGGCGCTTTCCCGAAGGCCCCACACGGGGGCACTGCAGAATTCCGGAGCCGCCGCCGCGCCCGCAGGGACCCCCGAATAACCCCAAACAGACCCCAAATGCACCCAAATAACCCCAACCGGACCCCAAATACCCCACACAAAGCCCGACAGACCCCAAAATCCCCAAATACACCCAGGAGACCCCGGCAGCCACGGGCAGACGCCCCTGAAGAACCCCAAATAATCCAAATAACCCCAAATAGCCCCCAACAGGTACGGAGAGACCCCCCGAGACACACGGACACCCCAGTATCCACCGACCGCCCCAAAAATCCCCACGGACACCTCCAGACACCCCAATATCCACCGACAGCCCCCCAAAATCCGCCGACAGCCCCAAAAATCCCCACGGACACCTCCGGACACCCCAAAATCCACCGACAGCCCCAAAAATCCCCACGGACACCTCCAGACACCCCAAAATCCACTGACAGCCCCAAAAATCCCCACGGACAGCCCCAAATATCCCCCAAAACACACGGACACCGCAATATCCACCGACAGCCCCAAAAATCCCCACGGACACCTCCGGACACCCCAATATCCACCGACAGCCCCAAAATTCCCCACGGACACCTCCAGACACCCCAAAATCCACTGACAGCCCCAAAAATCCCCCAAAGCACACGGACACCCCAATATCCAGTGACACCTCCAGAGAGAGGTGTAGATGGAGCCATATCCCAAAGGATGGAGCCGAATCCAGAGGGATGGAGCCGAATCCAGACAGATGGAGCAGAATCCAAAGGGATGGAGTGATATCCCGAGGGATAAAGCAGAATCCAAGGGGATAAATCAGTATCCGAAGGGATTGAGGGATATCCCAAGGGAATAGAGGAATATCCAGAGGGATGGAGCAGAATCCAGAGGGATAAAGCAGAATCCGAAGGGATAAATCAATATCCAAAGGGAATAGAGCAGTATCCAAAGGGATGAAGCGATATCAAGGGGAAAAGAGGAATATCCAATGGGATAAATCGATATCCAAAGGGATTGAGCGATATCAAAGGGAAAAGAGGAATATCCAAAGGGATAGAACAGAATCCAGAGGGATGGAGCAGTATCCAAAGGGATTGAGCGATATCAAAGGGAAAAGAGGAATATCCAAAGGGATAGAACAGAATCCAGAGGGATGGAGCAGTATCCAAAGGGATTGAGCGATATCAAAGGGAAAAGAGGAATATCCAAAGGGATGGAGTGATATCCAAAAGGATTGAGCCATATCCCGAGGGACTGAGCCATATCCCGAGGGATAAGGCAATGCCCCAGAGCTGCCAAATCCGTAAATGCTCAATTTATAAAATCCTGGAATGCTCTGGGTTGGGAAGGGCCCTTAAATCCCGTCCCATTCCCATGGACAGCGACACTTCCCGTTATCCCAGGGTGCTCCAGCCTGGCCTTGGGCACTCCCAGGGATCCAGGGGCAGCCACAGCTTCTCCGGGAATTCCATCCCAGCCCCTCCCCACCCTCCCAGGGAGCAATTCCTTCCCAAAATCCCACTTAAATCCTCCCCTTCCAGCTCCAAACCTTTCACTCCTTCCATAAAAATTCATGGCCAAACCCCAAAATTCAGGAATTTCCCAGTTTTTAAGCCCAAACCAGTTTGGAGAAGCCTCCCGGAGCCCAGGACACTCGGGAAGTGTCTCCCAAGGAATCCTGAGCATTCCAAGATCCCTCAGGATTTCCCAGGCTCCGGCTCTGTGCAAACATTTGCTCCGGAATCTCTCCGTAGGGAAAATCCTCCGGAACGGGGCCATGGCTCATTGAGTAAAGTCATTCCCAACCCTCGCCGTCCCTCCTGCTCCCTCCAGGGATAACTGGGAATGTTCCCGGATTCCCAGGAGGAATCAGAGCGAGGGTAAAACCTGTCCGGAATTAAAACCGATGGATTTTCCTGAATCCAAACTCCTCCGCTTCCAAACTTCCCGGGTTTTTGTGGAGCACCATCCCAAATCCAATCTGGTCCCACTGAAACGTGGATTTAATAAAACTGGGAATTTCAGGAAGGCGGGAGAAGTACCGGAGGACTCAACATCATGCTGGAGCATGGAAAAAAGCCACGGGAATGGGAAGGATATTCCCAAATCCCGCGAATTTGTTCAGGTTGGGAAATCTGGAATGTTCCCGCTTTTCCCACAGGGATGTGGGAATTCTGGAATCCAGGCTGTGAGAATTCTGGAACCCTTAATCTGAAGGGATGGTTTGAATCCAAAATCGCCCGGGAATTTTGGGGAACGTTGGCTCAAATCCGGCATTTTTCCATCGCAATCAATCCCAAAGAAACCAACCAAGTCCAGCACCACAATGACCAAGAAATACATGGAATTTCAGGAATATTATCCAGGATTGTCACATTTAGTGGGAATGGACGAAGCAGGTCACAAGAAAAACCCCCAAAATCACCTCCGGAATTATGGGATGGATGGAAATCCAAGGATTCCGAGCTTATCTTTTATCGTCTCCGCTTCAGAATTCCAAGAAACCTCAGTGACTCACCCTCATCCTGGAATTCTGTTGGGAACGAGGCCTCAGAAATCCGGGAAGGGCCCAAATTCCAGCTGGGATTCTCATCAGAGCCATCCTGCCCATCATGCTCATCCTCTCCTGGATGGGAAAGACAAGGAGAAGCTGATCTTTGGGAATTGGATTTAGGATTTAGGAATTCCCAACCCCAAATATCCCAGCTCGTGTCGTGATCCCGTTTCCTTCTGGTTCCCTACAAAATCCAAACTCATTTTTGTGGGATTTAAGGGGTTTTAGGGCAAATCCATCACTCGGGGCCAAGGTAGAGAATTCCTGCTGCAAGAACTCCAGAAAAAACCTGGGAGTGCCAATCCTGAGGGCCAAAATTCCAGAGGCAAATCCAACTCCTTGTCCCTGCCCTCAATCCATGACCTTGCCATAAATCCCTGTGTAAAATAAAGAATTACACTAAAATGGAGAATTTTCCTGGATTTTATGGGGAAAAAAGCTTGGAAATCCTTCAGGAAAGAAGGATAAGGAGTAAAAACATGGATTCTCTGCACAAATTTACAGGGATAGGGATAAAAAGATGGATTCTCCCCCCCCAAATTACCAAAGCCGGGGTGTGGAAAGGAGCTTTTCGCTCCTAAAATTAACATGACATTGACTTTTCCAGGGAAATTTCCTCCCGATATTGGATTTTCTGGAGAGGCCACTCAGTGCCAGGTGTTGAGACCAACCCTTAAGAGAAATTAAGCGCCGATAAAAGATTTTAAGTTTAATATTTGCTTTAAACAAAGCCAGCGGGGCCTGTTTGAGGCCTGCGCTGGCCGAGGCCTGATAAGGGAGCAGAGGCAGCTGCTTCTCACTCAGCGCCCTCCAAACAGCTCCAAAAAGGAATTTCCAGCTGCTCCTTCATCATTTCCCAGCCCTAATTCCCACTTTTCTCCTGGCAAACACCGGGAGAGAGTCTAAAAAACACCGAGAGAGTCCAGCTTTTAATCGAGGCCTGAGGGAAAGGCCTCAGGGAAAGGCCTTGGGCCTAGCGGGGAAGGCCCAAACTTTTCCCTTCATCCTAAAAAAATCAGGAGATGTCGGGAAGTTCCAGCTGGAATTCCTGACAGGATATTTGGGATGTATTTTTAGCAGCCCAGGTGCAGCTTTCCCTGAGCGTTTCCCTCATCCCAGGGCACGTTTTTCCGGGAAATTTCCGGTTCCTCGTCTGAAGGAATCATCTGGAATGAAATAGGGAATAAAATGCACGAGGGTTTTCCTCTCCTGGATCAGCTCCAAGCCCAAATCCCAAACGCTACTGAGATTCCAAGCTCCAAAGTCCTGAAAATCCCATGGGATTTGGATTTTGGGATTCACCAAAGGTCAGTGGCCCCACAGAGGAATAACTGGGAGAAAATCCATGAAGCCATCCCAGCTTTTTTAATATGGGAAAAGCTTTTCCCAGTTTTATCCTCACTCGCTCCCAGCCTGCAGTGGTGGAACATCAAATCCCGGGGGGAAAAAGGAAATTCGGGGTTGAAAATACAAAAATTCAGGGTAAAAATACAAAATTTGGGGTTAAAAATGAAAACTTTGGGTTAAAAATGAAAATTTGGGGTTAAAAATAAACAACTGGGGTAAAAATAAAGAATTAGGGAGGTAAAAATAAAAATTAGGGATTAATAATAAAAAAATTGGGGTTAAAAATAGAAAATTTGGAGTTAAAAATAAAAAACTTGGGTTAAAAATACAAAATTGGGGGCTAAAAAATAAAAAAATGGGGGTTAAAAATGAAAAATTAGGGGTTAAAACTTAAAAATGAAAAAGCAGGGAGGGAAATTCCCGCTCCACTGAGCAGATCCTGGGAAGCCGAGCGCATCCATGACCTTGGCCGAGTCCTTCCCGGGATATTTTTGCTCCGCTGGGTGCGACAAGAGGACGTTTCTCCCTCTTTTCCAGCAGCATTTGGGAGATCTCGAAATCCCAAGGCTCCCCTAAAAAGCCCCTGCCAGAGGGTGACTGGGAATTCATGGAATTCCCAGTGCCGGGAGCATCTCCGTGCCCCCATCCCGGTGCTGGGAATGCCAAAACCCTTTCCACGATTCCTTAAAAAGAACATTTCCTTGGAATTCCGCGCTGTGGATGCCGTTTGTTCCAGCCCGACGCGGAGGTAACAGGTGGCTGCCTCTAACGAGATCCAGGTGCGGGATTATTGGGATAACGAGCCGCCTGTTCCCGCTTTTCCGGAGGCTGCGCCGGGGTGAGTGGCTCCGGCACCTCGGAACACTTTGGAACAGGATCAAGGCTCCAAGCGGGAAAATTCCTTGCAGGATCAGGCAGCGGGAGAAGCCGTTCCCTAAATCAACCACGGATCCAGCCGCGGATCCGGCAGGAAAATTCCCAACTATGGAATATCCAAGCGTTTGGTTTTTTTGCAGGAAGGGAAACTGGGAATTCCCAAGATCCCGTAATCCACCCAAACACAGCCCGGCTATCAAATCCGATACCGATAATTCCCATTTTTAGGGATCGTTCCAAGCGCAGCTGAGCCGCACAAATCCATGGAAACGGAGCCTCTTCGTTTTCATTTAGCACTGAGAATATTCCCGAATATTCCTTCAGGAGCCGCCCAAAACTCCACAGACCTCGCTCCTGAAAAACCCAATCCCGTTTTTTTATCGTTTGGATTCGCATCCCGAGGATTCGTCCTGCCTTTAATCCACTTTTTCCATAAAGTTCATGGAGCAGGGAGGAGTCCAAGCAGGAAAAACAATTCCCGGCATGTCAGGGGCCGGGATCGTTGTGATGAAGGAAAAACTCATTAACTCTTAATGAAAACACCGGGAATAAATTCCAAACAGAACAAAACCCTGGAAAATAACTATCCTACAAAGACATGGGGCTGATCCATGAAATCCGCAGCAAAATTCCCTGATTCCCGCTCTTTGGGGCATGGAAAACCAGGATTGGCTCTGAGGGGAAGAGTGAGAGGTTTGGGGGTTTAAACCTCATTGCAGGTGAGAACAAAACCTGGATTTCTCCCTGGAAAAATGGGATTATCCCATCTCAGAGCTGGCCGGAATTCCCTGCAGCAGCAGCAGGAAGAGGAGTTCGAAGGTTTTCTATGGAATTAAGAGATGTTGGGATTTACATGGAGCAAATTCCAGGGGGGACAGAGGTGTCCCAGGTCTCAGGGGTGTCCCCAGCTGGAATGGGAAGAATTCCAGAGTTTTTGGTCGCACTGGTGGCTCCAGGGCTCTGCAGGAGCCAGGGATGTCACATTCCCGGCCTCAGGCATGGAAAAACCTCCGGCACAGCCCCGGGGCTGGAGAAGGGAAAAACGGTGAGAGGAAAAGGGAAAGATCCGGATTTGGAGACGGAAAAGATCCGGATTTGGGATTCAAAGGGCTCAGAGCAGGGAGAACAAACAGGACCCACGGGAGGAGAGCCTGGAATACTGGGGCACCGGGAATGCCAGAGGGCAGGGATAGTTCGGATTTTGGGAAGGAATTCCTTCCTGGGAGGGGCTGGGATGGGATTCCCAGAGAAGCCGTGGCTGCTCCATCCCTGGAAGTGCCCAAGGCCAGGCTGGAGCACTCTGGGATAGTGGGAGCTGTCCCTGAATGGGATTTAAGGTCCCTTCATCCCAAACATTCCATGATTCCAAGACGGAATTGCTGCTGCTCCTCCACCCGCTCCGACCCTTCCCCTCCTCTCGGCTTTGGGGAGCCAAAACAAAACTCTGCTCCCTGCTCCGACTGAATTCCGGGGACAAATCCCGGGAAAAACCTCGATCCTGGTTTTCCTGGGCAGTGTCAGGAGCTGCGTCCATGGGAAAAGCAGGAGAGGGAAAATTCCCCCTTTTTCCAAGCTCAAACCTCTCCTTAAAACCTCAAAAATCCCCGAAACTGAAATGATTTTTTTAACAGAGTTTTTTCTTTCTTTCAGCTGCAGCTGCTTCCCGTGCAGGGGGGGAAAAAAAAGGGAATTAATGAATCCCAGCAAAGCCAGGAAAAAAAAACCCAATTTCCGTGGGTGACAGGCAAAAAAAAAAACCTTCATTTCCCGCAGCTTTTTATGGGAATTGCAATTGAATTTCCCTGGCTTTATCAGGTACCCAGAGCTTCATTAAACATCCTTTAAATCCCGGGAAAAATCAATACCGGGCGAGCTCCAGTTGGGATTTTATGAGGAGCGGAAGTGAAATCCCCGATTCCCCTTCAAATCCCAAGGAGAGAAAAAACCAACCCCAAAATTCCCGCTTTCAGAACTCCGGCTCCGAATCCCGCCTGGCTCCGTTGGCATCCCTGGGTTTTCAGGGATTCAGGATTTAGCGGGGGACGCGTTTCCCAACGCCAGAGCTGTGAAAGGATTGTCAGCATCGCGGTTTCGTATCCCCGATAATCGCCTGGAATTGCGGGAGAAACCCCACGGAAATGTGGCGCCGCAGCCACAGGAAAAGCGGGAATGGGTGAGACTGGAGCCGCTGGGATGCGGCGAAAGCTCTGCCAGCGCCGCTTGTATAAATTCGGGATGTTTTAAAACGCGTGGATGGGCTGAGACGTGCGGGAGGTTCCTGTTTTTCCAGAGCCTCCAAGGCTCCGGAGTTTGGATTTTCCCTGGGATGAAGCCGGGAAGAGCTGAGGGGTTTGGTGGCTGCGGCTTTTCCGCGAGGATTATCGGCTTCCTTGGAGTTCCAGGGCCTGGATAATGTTGTATTTCCTTAAAATCCCAAGTTTTCTATGGATTGACTTCCTGAGAGTGCCAATACCCTAAAAATTTCCCTTAAAATCCCATATTTTTTATTTATTGACTTCCTCGGAGTGCCAGGGCCTGGATAATGCTAATTTTTCCTTAAAATCCCATTTTTCTATTATTGGCTTCGTAGGAGTGCCAGGGCCTTAAAAATTTCCCTTAAAATCCCAAGTTTTCTATGGATTGACTTCCCAAGAGTGCCAACGCCCTAAAAATTTCCCTTAAAATCCCGTATTTTTTATTTATTGACTTCCTTGGAGTGCCGGGGCCTGGATAATGTTTTATTTCCTTGAAATTCCAATTTTTCTACGCATTGACTCCCTAGGAGTACCAGGGCCTTAAAAACTTGCCTCAAAATCCCATTTTTTGCCTTCAAATCCCATTTTTTGCCTAAAAAATCCTGTTTTTCCATTCCAAACCACTGTCATCCATCCCGCCATCCATCCCTCTCGCCATCCATCCCTCCCGCCATCCATCCCCCATCCCAGGTTATCCCAACACGACCACCCCCTCAAAAAATCCTTGTCACCCCAAGACTACAGACATCCCAAATTACTCCACCACCACCATTTTTCGGGACGCGATGCCGCCCACAAATCCCAAAAAATTCCTCCCCCTCTCCCCGGCCCGCCAGGAGCTGATTTCTCCTTCACTTCCCAAACGTCCACCCCGAGCCGCTCTTGGCTGCCGGACAAGGAATCCGCTCCAAGCCTCGTTTTCTCCCCTCATTCCCGGTTTTTTTTCCTTCCCTCCGTTAATTACGTGTAATAAAGCAAATTAACGGCGCACTGAAAACGCCGAGAGGGAGGGAGAGAGGGAAAAAAAATCTTTGGGATGGAGGCTTGGATGGAGCTGGAGCTTGCAGTGATTCCCAGCGCCCAGCAGGTCGGGCTGCAAGGCAGCGGCAGCAGAAGCAGCCGGGAATGCGCCGCTGGAATTTCCCATCCCCCCCGCCCCGGCGCGTGGAAAAGCCAGGAAATTTCCTGGGATTATCCAAACCCAGTGAGGAATTCCGGGAGGAAAGGATGGTGCGGGGTAAAAGGGCGGATTTTGCGGGGAAAGACGCAGGCGGAGGCGGGTAATAATTAAATAATAATTAAAATAATTGACGTAAATAAATAATTGAAATAATGAAATAATTAAATAAAATAATTGAAATAATTAAATGATTGAAATCATTTAAATAATTAAATAATTAAAATCATTGAAACACTAATATAATTTAAAATATTCCAATATCCCAGTCCTGCAGCGGGTCCGAGTTTAGGGCGGAATAAACACGGAAAACTGAATTTTTGGGGATTTTGGGGAAAAAACCTGAAGGAAATTCAGAAACTCAGAGCAGGCTCAGGGGTTAAACCGTCCCCTGTCCCACGGCACAGAAACTTCCTGGATACGAAAAACTGGGAATACCTCGGGAACTGTTAATCCCAGATCTTTAATCTGAGGCGCAGCTATCCCGGTATCTTTCCCCGGCTGACTGTGGGGTTGTTTGTAAGAAGGCAAAATTCCCAAGAGGAGAAAACCCAAACCCTGCTCCGAGCCCGCAAACGATTCTCCGGGACTTGGAATTCCGACTTGGAATTCTCAGCTGGGAATTCTCAACTGGGAGTTCTCAACCTGGAACCAAACAAAGCCTTCGCAGGGCTGCTCTGAGCTGCTTCTCCTGCGTCCCAACAACTCCCAAAATCCCCCGAACCCGTGAAAACCAGCGGCTCCCACCTTCCCTCTGGATTTTCCAACCCCCAAAGCCGCTTTTCCCTCCTTTTTCTCGCTCTCCCCCCGGGATTTCCTCCCCGTCCTCACAATCCTTGGCCCTCTTTCAGCTCGGATTTCGCCTCTGGAGCGGGGCAGCAGCTCCGGGGAAGCAAAGCCGAGTTTGGGATGAGCCTGAAACCCAGCCCGGCCCGAGATTCCCACGGGATGTAAACAAGTAAACAAGATTTATCCTTTTTTTTTTTTTCCCCTTTTTTCTCCTTTTTTCTGTGTGTGTGAAACACAAAACCAGCCCCAAGTTCGTGGTCGTGGGGGTTCATAAATTATCGCCGCTCAAAGAGAAGGTGGCACCGAAAGGACGGCGAGGCTGGGGCTGATCCCAAATTCTGGCTTCGGTCCAGCTTTGAGGCACCAATTCTCCTAAAAAACCAGCAAAACTCTCTGGGAAGCTGGGAAATGATTAATTAATAACTCTGCACAATTCCAGGTGAAGCCGGGAAATGATTAATTAATAATTGTGCAGAGTTCTGAGTGAAGCCAGGCAATAACTAATTAATAATTCTGCAAAATTCTAGGTGAAGCTGGGCAATAATCAGTTAATAATTCTGCAGAATTCCAAGTGAGGCCGGGCAATAATTAATTAATAATTCTACAAAACTTCAAGTGAGGCCGGGCAATAATTAATTAATAATTCTACAAAACTCCAAGTGAAGCTGGACAATAATCAATTAATAATTCTACAGAACTCCAAGTGAAGCCGGGAAATAATTAATTAATAAATTTCCAGAATTCCAGGTGAAGCTGGGCAATAATTAATTAATAAATTTACAAAAGTCCAGGCAAAGCTGGGCAATAATCAATTAATAATTCTACAGAACTCCAAGTGAAGCCGGGAAATAATTAATTAATAAATTTCCAGAATTCCAGGTGAAGCTGGGCAATAATTAATTAATAAATTTACAAAAGTCCAGGCAAAGCTGGGCAATAATCAATTAATAATTCTACAGAATTCCAGGCAAAGCTGGGCAATAATAATTAATAATTCTGCAGAATTCCAGGTGAGGCTGGGCAATAATTAATTAATAATTTTACAGAATTCCAGGTGAAGCCGGGCAATAATTCATTAATAATTTTACAAAACTCCAAATGGAGCCGGGCAATAATTAATTAACAACTCAGCAAATAAAGAGAGATTTTAAAAAAACCACTTTCCAAGAGCTCTGAGCGCTGCCCTCGGAGCTCCGGCGGCGTTTTCCGGGCCGGGACCTTTCCAAGGGAACGAGCGCAAACCGGGAGCAGCCGCGCTGGAGCGAGCACATTCCAAGGACAAGACACAAGGAGGCTGTCTTGCCCGCGTCTGCGGCGCTTTTTCCTGGGAAAAGGGAAAATCAGGCGGGGCCGGGAATGCCGGGAGGGCGGGAGAGGAGTTTGGGATCGGGCAAAGGGGGATTCGGCCGCCTTGGCTCGGGATGGAGCCGGCCCAAAGGGCAGAATGATCCGTTTGGGGATGGTTTGGGGGAGAGGGAGGAGAGGCTCGAAATTCCAGGTTTGGAGAGCCGGGAATGGGATCCGGGGGTTGTGGATGCCCGGGACGCGGATTCCCCGCTCCTCACTGAGGTCACGGACCCGCTTTCCCTGCAGCCTCCGGATCTCAGCGGCTAAACTGAGGGTTTACCCCTTTTTCCCCGTTTTTTTTTGGGAAGCAGGAGGGGCTGTTCCAGCTGGGAGGAAGCTCAGGTGAGGGGATCCAGGAACATTCTCCCACTACAGCCCCAGAGGGGATTTTTTGGGGCATTTTCCCTGTTTTTGGGAAGTAGGAGGTGCTGTTCCNCAGCCCCAGAGGGGAATTTTTGGGGCATTTCTCCTCTTTTTGGGAAGCAGGAGGGGCTGTTCCCAGGTGAGGGGATCCAGGAACATTCTTCCACTCCAGCCCCAGGAGGGGAATTTTTGGGGCATTTCTCCTCTTTTTGGGAAGCAGGAGGGGCTGTGCCCAGGTGAGGGGATCCAGGAATATTCTCCCACTCCAGCCCCAAAGGGGAATTTTTGGGGCATTTTCCCTGTTTTTCGGGAAGCAGGAGGTGCTGTTCCCCCTGGGAGGAAGCTCAGGTGAGGAGATCCAGGAACATTCTCCTGCTCCAGCCCCAGAGGGGAATTTTTGGGGCATTTCTCCTCTTTTTGGGAAGCAGGAGGGGCTGTGCCCAGGTGAGGGGATCCAGGAATATTCTCCCACTCCAGCCCCAAAGGGGAATTTTTGGAGCATTTTCCCTGTTTTTTGGGAAGCAGGAGGTGCTGTTCCCCCTGGGAGGAAGCTCAGGTGAGGAGATCCAGGAACATTCTTCCACTCCAGCCCCAGGAGGGGAATTTTGGAGCATTTTCCCTGTTTTTTGGGAAGCAGGAGGTGCTGTTCCTACTGGGAGGAAGCTCAGGTGAGGGGATCCAGGAACATTCTTCCACTCCAGCCCCAGGAGGGGAATTTTGGAGCATTTTCCAACAAGCCCCAAGGTTTTTTTCCTTAAAAAAACAACCCCGCAGGACTTTCCTATTCCACACCCGAGAGAACACAGAGGGTCCATTCCAGCCTCTCCCTCCTCAGGCAATTAAGCCAATCGAATAATTACAATATTTCATTAACTGCCCCCAGCCAGAGCAGCAGAACCTGTTAATATTTAACCCTCACCCCCCAGGACTGCAGATTCCAACCTCTTCCCAGAGGTTTTTTCCCCCCTCCTCCTCCTCCTTCTCCTCCTCCTTCCCGGTGGGCTGGAATTCCGCGGGGCTTGGTGAGCTCTGACCTCCCCCGGGGAGGGGGGCACGGGAAGGTGCCAAAAGTGGCCAAAAAGGGCAAAACCGATCCCAGGAGTTACAACCGGGACAGGTTTCACAGGGCCGGGGGCACGGGGGAAAAAACGTTGATTAATGACTCCAAGATCTCCCAGTAAACCCAAGCTGGGGGATTTTCCCTCCAGTTTGGAAGTTTTAAATCAAAGGGATGGTTTTAAAAGAAAAAGAAACTAATTCAAAAACCCTCCTTGTTCCCCTAATTCTTCTCCGGAAAGGAAGTTCGGATAATCCAGCTAAACTGGGAGTTGCTGGTACCTGGGCTTTCGATCCCATTAAAAATCCCGAAATTTCTGCCTCCAAGGGAGGCTTGATAACGGGGAGGGTGATTTTTACTTTAAATCCAGTGCCGTGGTTGTTCCTGGAGGCCTCGCCTTTCTCCTCCTCTTCGGTTTGTGCAAGGAATACCCCCAAAAAGAAGAAAAAAATCCGTCGTGTTTTCCAGAAATGCAGAAAAGGCTTTTGAGGGTCGCTCTGATCCAGCAACAGGAATTTCCAGGGAGGATAATTCCCTGAAGTATTGGTGCTCCCAACCAGCTCAACCGCTAAAACCACAGTGAAGGGGTCCAGAGCCTTGTCCCACTCCCAAATTGGGTCAGGCTGGATGGTGGCACACCTCAATGCTCCACTTTTCCTGCCTTAATTCCCATTTTTTTAAAGGATTTCAAAGGCTCCTGCTAAGCAGGGGCTTGGTTCTGAGTTTGAACGCTAGCGGCAATCCCTCAGTACGTATTTTGCTTGATTTCTCTCTGTATATATGGAAATAAAAATGCGGAATTATCCCAATCCAGCCTTTCCCAGGCAATTTTTCCAACCCAAAAGCGTTCTGTCCTCTCCTGGAATCACTCCTGCCCTCCCAAATTTCCACGCAAAATCTAGGAATAATTGATAAACCCTGCAAAAAAAGCAAAGCTGTGATTTTACAAAACTCCCAAACCGGGGAGGGATTTCCATGCAAAAAAAATTCCTGACTTTACCCAGGATTTAATCCACCCACAGAGGCCAAATCCACCCGCTCGGAGCAGCGGGAAGCAAAACCTCGGCGCTGATAAAGGGCCCTGTCACCGGTGTTGATGTTAAAAGTTGGCTTTTTCCAGCTCCAGGACCACGGGATTTGCGGAGATTGGATTTTTCATTAATTAACCCCGCTCCTCCCAGCACCCAAACACCGCTGGGGCCTTCACGAGGCCTCCCAACAAAAGTTGTTTTGTTTTCTTTTCGTCTCCCCCGTGTTTTGACATCTCCAAGGCCGGAGCTTTGGTGTTTATAAACGCGGGGAATTCCACGCATGGCGACGGGCCGGAGATTTGAACAACGTGTTCCAAATCCTGTCAATCCCAAGCTTTTTTCCTGCTGCTTCCAAACACATCATAAATCCAGGCCGGGTTCGTGGGCCTGAACCCTGCTCAGCAAAGCCGGAGCCTCCCGGCATGAGCCAAAGAGGGCTTTTTATAAATAAAACTTCCTAAAATCACCGAGCACTCCATTAATTCCGGGACACTCCGGCTCGGCTTCAAAGGGAATCTTTGCAGCAAAAAGGGGGGGTTTTTTTGCCGCTTTAATGATTTGCTACTTGTCCTTGTCATAACTACACGGAGCAAAAATGCGGGACCAGGGAGAGGGTTGGGGAAACGTGAGGTTCCGGCTCCCATCCAGCTCCAGCTCCACGGATTTGGGGCTTTAGAAGGGAAAAAAGGGCTCCATAAATCTGGTTTTTGAAGGCTTTTCGGGATGCTGTTCCTGAGGGGAGAGGACAGGGATGGACATCCCGTGGGCTCCGCCGCAACTGCAACAGGGTCCCGGGAAGGACTGGGAGTTTTACTCTGAGCCAGAGTGGAAAAAGGATCTGAGAAATGGAGAAAAGGGAGATAAAATGATACCAAAAAAAAAAATTTATACCAAAAAATGAGACAAAAATTTGATACAAACATCACCTAAACAGGGCCTACTACGAGGTGAGGCCTACCGAGGCCTGCGGGGCCTACCGAGGCCTGAGGGGCCTACTCCAACTTTCCACAGTTATTTAATCCTTTTAATTAACAATGTTCCCAATTTTTTAATCATAATTCATCCCTCCCTTCTCCACATTTATATTGATTGTTCCTCACTCCAGGAGGTTGGAATTTTCTGGGGTTAAGGCACGGAGCTGGGACAAGCAGGAGTTCTGGATACAAGCCCTGGAAACCCCTGTGGACGCATATTTTTTGAGCCTCAATTTTCGCGAATTTCATAAAAGGGAAGAGCCATCCTCTCTCTCCCAAATGTTTTGACTACTTATGAATATTTTAAGGAATTCTGCTGTTCAGCAGTTCAGGGAAAACCATTTGGGATGAATTTTGGATGGAAAAATAAAAGCGTTGTCATCAGCTCCATGGAAATAAATCTGGGTTTATTCATCTACTTGGGGTTGTTTTCTACAAAATAAAGGGGAAACTCATTGCCTCCCACTGCATCCACTGGGGATTTTAGTGGGAATGAATCCTTGGAGTTCTCCGAGCACAGCTGTGCTCAGGGAACACCCACCCAGGTATCCCATGGGAAGGTTTGGAGGGATAATTCCATGTCTGGAGACCTGGGCTGGGAGGGCAGAGCCACATTCTCCATCTCCGAGGGTCTTCAAGCAGAGGTTACGGAGCTCCTGAGTATCAAAAATCAGGGAATCATGGAATGGCTTGGGTTGGAAGGAGCTTAAAGCCCATCCAGTCCCACTCCAGGGCGCTCCAAGCCCCAAACCCAGCCTGGGATACTTAAAAAATCCTGGAGAGACACCAATCCAACTAAAATCAACCCAAACACATCGATGGTTTCAGCTGAATTCTGCCACGGTGGGGTTTTTTACACCTGCACATCTTTGGGATTGGGACCGGGATTGATGGGACACATCACTGGCATTTAATGCGAATTCCCATTCCAGCAATGCCAGTTTCCCTTACGAATTCCCATTCCAGCAGTGCCAGTTTGCCTCACAAATTCCCATTCCAGCAGTGCCAGTTTCCCTCATGAATTCCCATTCCAGCAGTGCCAGTTTCCCTCACAAATTCCCACTCGAGCAATGCCAAATGTCCAGCCCTGACCCACGGCTCCCGTTTATCCCCACACAGACCTTTTCCCTCTTTATCCCTTGCTTTTCCATTGCCTGTCCCTCCATCCTCTTCCAGGCTCTCATCTCCCCATTTTCCCTCACAAATTCCCACTCCAGCGACTCCAAACTTCCAGCCCTGACCCGCAGCTCCCATTTATCCCCACACAGACCTTTTCCCTCTTTATCCCTTGCTTTTCCATTGCCTGTCCCTCCATCCTCTTCCAGGCTCTCATCTCCCCATTTTCCCTCACAAATTCCCACTCCAGCGACTCCAAACTTCCAGCCCTGACCCGCAGCTCCCATTTATCCCCACACAGACCTTTTCCCTCTTTATCCCTTGCTTTTCCCGCTTCCCGTCTCTCCGTCCTCATCCCAAACTCCCATCCCTCTCCCGGTTTCCCTCTCCTGCCCTGCAGTACCCCAGACCGGCCTCTCGCCGCTCCCTCAGACCATTCCTTCCTTCCCTTCCTCCCAAATCCCAGCTGTTGCTGAACGTTTTCCCTGGAAACGGTGCCCAGGAGCTGGGGGGAGGGCTCCAACTCCCCATTTTCTTTCCTGAATTCCCCCTCTCTCTCCAAGGAGAGCGTTCTGAATTGAATACACGGGATTAAAATGCTTCACCCCAGCAATTCCAAACGGGAATTCGAGTCCTGCTGCGGCTCTGTTCCAAGAGCACCTATGGAATAAGGTGGAAATAAATTGGAACTGCTCAGCTCCAGCATTTGGTGCCAGGGATTTGGGAGCAGCAATTCCCGCTCCGGATCCGTAAATCCTGCCCCGTCACATCCACACTCAGATCCCAAATTCCCCTCCTAAACTCCTGACTGGGATCAATTTGTTACATTCCCAAGATGGATTCGGTTCATTCCAGCCAATCCTGGGAACCCACAGGCTGGGATAGCTGGAATTCCTGGGATTTTGCTCTCCAGAGGGATTCCCAGAGCCCTGCCTTTACTAGATCTTACTGTGCTTAAATCCTTCAGAAACTATTCCCTAAATATTCCAAGGAAAATCTTGGAAGGAACCTCTTCCTTTGCCACACCAGCCTGTTCCTTAATCCAGCTCCTTTATCCCTGGATTTCCCGGCCCTCTTATCCAGACGTTCAGGCCCAGATTTAATTTTATCCCTAAAAATCAACCCCAAACTTCTCAATTCCCTGGCTCTTTCCCATCCAGGCCACCCAAATTCCGATTCCCACCTCTCTTTTCTCCACAAGGATTGAGCTGAGCCTCTCTGGACATCAAATCCACATTTTCTCCCTCAAATTGTCCTTGGAATGTTTTGTCCCAATGATATTAATTCCCAAGAGGCACATTTAGAGAAGACCTAGGAATTCCCAGCGGGAATTTGAAGCCAGGAATTCCCAGGGGGAACCTGAAGCGAGCCGGGCACTCCTTTACAAATCCCTGCCCACTTCCACATCCCGATTTTCCTACTTTTACTTCGGCTTCCGACTCCACACAAAGAATATTCCAAGGAACAAATGCCTCCCTCCTCCTCCTCCTCCTCCACCCTGGAAATTCCACGAACTTTCCCGACTGAAAAACCTCATTTGGAGCCTTTTATGAGCTTGGATCCTCTCTCCTTCCCATTTTTTGTTTTTAATTTCCCACCCAGCTGTCCGTTGGACTCTTCCAAATGGCGCCAGATGCTGGATTCATCGGGAAAACAATGCCTGGGAAGCAATTACAGCTCCGAGGCTCAGATTAAAATGGGATAACGCCGCTCCCGGTGGGAATTGCGAGGCTGCTGCACTCCTGGCATTTCCAGGATGGGCTGGAAGCAGGCCCTGAGAGAGGAGGGAGCACGCTGGAATTTGTTCCTGGGGGAAAGGAAGGATTGGAGGAGTTGGAATGCCGGGAAGGGGATTTATTCCTCGAGGAAAGGATTGGAGGAGTTGGAACGCTGGGAAGGGGATTTATTCCTGGAATAAAGGAAGGATTGGAGGAGTTGGAACACCAGGAAGGGATTTTATTCCTGGAGGAAAGGATTGGATGAGTTGGAATGCCGGGAAGGGGATTTATTCCTGGAATAAAGGATTAGATGAGTTGGAATGCTAGGAAGGGATTTATTCCCAGAGTAAAAAAAGGATCAGAGGAGTTGGAACACCGGAAAGGAGATTTATTCCCAGAGGAAAGAAAGGATTGGATGAGTTGGAATGCCGGGAAAGGGCTTTATTCCTGGAATAAGGAAAGGATTGGATGAGTTGGAATGCCGGGAAGGGATTTTATTCTCCCACCTCAGCTGAACTCTGGGAGATCCCCATGGGTCCCAACCATTTTTTGAGGAAAAAGGACAAATCCACCAATCCCTGTGCTGTTCCCAGTGCTCCAAATCAGGAATTCCACCCATTGATCCAACAGAGCCAAAGGAGCTCCAGCTCAGCTCCAAGCAATCCCACATCCATAGATTGTCCCAGAGATCCGGAATTCCCCCCCAGGGACCCTCAGGCATCCCGGGAAGTTCAACTCCTCACTCCCATTACGGAGGAAATGAGGAGCAAAGTCAAAACTTCCTGAATTTTTAACAAGGAATTGCAATTCCTGGAAAATTCCCAGCCGGATCCTGGACTTTGCTCCCACTCTAAGTTCAGGAAAACAGAGGGTGACCCCAGAATCTTTGCTCCCAGTCAATTCCCTGTGGGAATACTCTGCCATTTCCAAACTTTTCCAAATTTCTGGAGGCAGGAGTTTTCCAGGGAAAACTTCCCGGACCAGGAATCGACGCCAGAGCCACAGGAATGGTGGGATTTGCTCTCCGGGATGAGATTCCTGCTGCGGAATTTTCCCACCCCAAGAGCCGCCCCACGCTCCCATAAATTCCCTCTCAACTCTTCTCCCTGCAGATTTGGCACCGGGAACGTCTCCCAGTCCATCCCTTCCCAGCCGGACTCACCTCGGGATGGGAATTCCAGGTGGAACCTGAAAAGCCAAACAGAAAAAGAGACATAAAACTCAGGATTTTCCCCAACGGAAATTCCCAAAGGAATTCCTGAGGAATTCGGGATGGATGGGGGAATCCAGGAACCTGGGGAATGGGAAACACATCAGGAGCAAGGAATTCCAAGAGGAACTGGGATGTGCCAGCCCTGGAACAAGCCGGGATAGCGGGAAGGGGTGGGAGCAGATGGGATTTAAGGCCCTTCCCAACCATAATTCCATGGATTTCCATCCATTGGAACAGATCCTTCTCCAAACACAACGATTCCCGCGACTCTTTTTCCCCTCAAATCCTTTGAAAGCCACTTCCAACCCCAAAATATTCCATGATTTTTATCGAGCTCATTCCCAGCAGGAGGAAGGTGAATCCACACTCTGCCTATTCCCAAAAAAATAGGGATTTAACATTAAAAAATTCAGGATTCTTTCCTCCTTCCCACTGCTGGCACATCCTGGGAGTCGTTTTAACCCGGGAACATGGCCGGGAAGTTTGGGAATCCCACCAAGAATTGGGAATAAAGCACAAAGGGCCCATTCCAAGACGGGCCCCGGTGGCAGGAATCCAACGTGGAAAAATCCAATCAATTCGGATCCTCATTAAAAGCGTTCATGGAGAAAACGATTTCTCAGGAACATCCGAGCTCCCGGATGCACGGATTAATCGGGAAACAACCCCAGAATTCTGATGAAAGGCCTGGAGTTGTTTGCTTTGGATTAAAAAAAAAAACCAGGAAAAGCTTAAAACGTCCACAGGGAGGATAAACTTTCCCGGGAGATTGGGTTGGGAAGAGCCTTTGGGAGGGAAAAATTGGGAATTTCTCGGGATGCCCTTGGGAGTGGATCCCGAATTCCACAAGGAATTTTTTCTCCACCCCGTGGCTGCTGCATTTTATCCCTAAATCCCAAAAATCCAGCCCTGCCTGGCCCAGGTGAGGGCAAAGCAGCTCCAGCTTTTTTTCTCCCTATTTTTTTCATCCTTAAATCCCAACGTTTCCATGGAAAATTCCAATTATTCAACATTTAAACAGAAAAACGTCGGCGCTAAGAGACCCCTGTCTTCCCCCAGTCCCAAAAAATCCAGCATTCCCAAAAATCGGGATATTTTTGCCTCCTTTTTCCAGGAATTTTTGCCTCAGGAGCCTTTCCCTGGCCACGTTTTAGTGCCAACATTTCCTGAATGATTTTCTGTCACTCGCAATTCCCACTCCGCAAAAGCACCGGGGCTTTGTTCCCGACCTCTGTCATTTTTAATCCCGGGAAATGGCCTAAAAAAAATGGGAAAATTGAGTTCCGTTCCCTCCCGGAGCAGCTCCAGGAAGGCAGAGGGAAAGCACCAAAAAAGGGCTTGGATTTTCCTGCTTTTTTCCATTTTTTAGCATCAAGAAACAGCAAAAAACTTCCAATTTTTAGCTCAAGGATTCAGCTTTAATTCCATACCTGGATTATTTTCACCCTGGGAAGGAAAAGTTGGGATAGAATTGAATTGGGAATGGGGGGATGAGAAGTTTTCCGGGAAGGTGGAAGAGCCGTGAGCTCATTCCTGCCTCTGCCAACGGAAATCTCGGATAAATCCCATAAATGACAGATTTTAGGAGCACTTGGATTTCCAGGAAGTTCCTCCAGGGAATTTTGGTCTTTTCCCAATATTTTCCCTAAACTTGGTGTTTCCCTCACCCCTTCCTGCAGAGAATTGCAGTCACAGCTCATCCCAAATTCTTTTTTACCCAATTTTCCGGGATATTCTTGGATTTTTGGGCCTGCAACAGGCCCCCCAAAAAAATGCAACAATTTGGGCAAACTTGGGTTTAACGGGATTTGAGCAGCTGGAAAATCCCAAAATCCAAACCCCGCTTCCCTCTGAGCCGGATCCATAAAATCCAGGCGGCTTCCAATCAAATTCCTGGTGTTTTCCCAGTTAATTAAGAGCTGATATTCCCAAGGGATGGGGTGGAATGGGATCTTTGGAGCCGGGATTTGAATGTCTGGGAAAATAAATATTAAAAAAAAAAACCCCGAAAAAATCGATGCTGGATGAGATTTCCAGCAGGGAGGAAAAAAAAAACCAGGAGACGGGAAAATGGGATTGGGAATTCTCCATTAGGGAAGAAACCGATTTAAATCCATTTTTCAGCTCGATATTGGGCAGTCGAGGCTCTCGGGTTTCAGGTTAATGATGGATCCGGGAGGAAATGGACGGGGAAAAGTGGGATAATTCCATCAGCCGGGCTGGGAAAGGCTGGAAAATTCCCGAAAGGAACAACCCAGAAGGCTCCAAACGGGATCAGAGGTGGGAGTGAGTTCAGGGATAAAAGGAGGTGAAAATGGGATTTGTTTAATTTGGGTTAATGAGGAGAATTCTTTCCTTACCGAAAAACAGGGAAAAAAGTCCCCATCTGGAATAAACCGGGAATATCGGAGAATTCCTTCCTCAAAATAAAAGGGGGGGAAAAAAAATCCCTATCCTGAAATTATAAAATAAATCAGGAATATCCAGGAATTCCTTCCTCAAAAAATAAGAAGGGGGGAAAAATCCCCATCCTGAAATTAGGGAATGAATCAGGAATATCCAGGAATTCGTTCCTCAAAAGGAGGGGAAAAAATGCCCATCCTGAGATTACGGAATAAATCAGGAATACCCGAGAATTCCTTCCATAAAAAATTAAAAATGGGGCGAAAAAAAAAAATCCCCGATCTGAAACAGAGAAAACCCAAACGAAACAACGACATTTTTCCAGAGTTCTCCCATCATCCCAAGCCTGGAACATCCCAAAAAAAACCTCCAAACCGTGGGAGAATTCCAGCAGCACGAGGAATCCCGAAAATCTGACAGAATTTCCAGAGAGTTTGGATTAGGGAGTGACGGAGGAAATCCGACCTGGCTTTGATCCGCTGGAAGCCGAAGAGAACCGCGTCCCGCTGCTCCCGCGCCCTGGCGCTGAGCGGCTCCGCCTGCAGCCCCTCGGCCAGGTAATCCTCCGCCTCTGGAAAACAGGGAACGGCGGGGAAATCAGGGATACGCGGGCTCGGGTTGGAAAGCCGGGAAGGGTCAGGAAAGCTGGGAAGGGTTAGGAATGCTGGGAAGGGTCGGGAAAGCTGGAGCTGGGAAGGGCTTGAGGAAATCTAGACCTGGATAAGAAACCTGGGCCTGGGAAAGGGTTTAGGGAATCTGGGAAGGGTCAAGAAATCTGGGAAAGGGTTTAAGGAAACCTGGGAATGGGAAGAGGCAAGAAAGATGGGAATGGTCAGGAAATCTGGACATGGGAAAGGGTTTAAGGAAACTTGGGAATGGGAAAGAGTTTAGGAAATCTGGGAAAGGTTTAAGGAAACCTGGGAATGGTTTAAGGAAACCCAGACATGGGAAAGGGTTTAGGAAACCTGGGAATGGGAAAGGGTTTAGGAAACCTGGGAAAGTGTTTAAGGAAACCTGGGAAAGGGTTTAAGGAAACCTGGGCCTGGGAAAGGGTTTAAGAAACCTGGGAAAGGGTTTAAGGAAACTTGGGAATGGTTTAAGGCAACCTGGGAATGGGAAAGAGTTTAAGGAAACCTGGGAATGGGAAAGGGTTTAAGAAACCCGGGATAGTGGGAAAGCATCCCCGGATGGGATTTAAGGTCCCTTCATCCCAACCCATTCCACGATTCCCAGGAATTCCCAGGCTCTCCAACCCTCCCCCACACCCAGCAGCACTTTGGGAAGCTCCGGGAGGAGGAATCCCACAATTCCCGTTAACACCGAGCTCACCAAGCCAGGAATTTCAAAATTCCTGCGAGGTTTCGTAAATCCCAGGCCCAATCCCGGAAACCCGAGCCTAAACTCCCTTTCCCCGCCCCGCAGCTTTCATTGCACACCCAAGCTCCAGTTTAGGACGGGCCTAACAAAGCCGAGCTTACACCGCCAACGACACAGAGAAACCCAGAGATCCAAGCCTAAACAAATCCCGGCTCCTGCCCCGGAGGAGCTCGACGGGAACAGAGGGAATAAATCCATTTTCTGGGAACGCAAAACCAAAGCCCCAGCAAAGGAAAACCGCACGGAAAAATCCCGGTTTTCCACAGGGAAGGAGCAGGCCGGGAGAAACCAAACCGCTCGCGGGCCTCCCTCGGCAATTCCAGGGTCATTTTTAAGCGCGGATTAACTCGCTGAGCTCGCGATTAGCGCTAAAGCGGCGTTTACTGCCGGGGATGTCAGCCCGGCTCAGCGCCGGGTGAGTTATGGCAGGAGCAGCGGCTTTTCCGGAGGGTTTGGAAAGGAGAACTCGGCCGTAAAGTCGGGAAGAGCGGCCGGGGAATAAATCACCCTAATGCCGGGTTTAGCGCTTGTCGGGATCAGCGCGTTCCTGGTGGTTACGGACGGCCCGCCCTGCTCCGCTCGGGGGTTTGCTGGAGCCTCCCTCCTCCTTTTCCGGGGGGGAAAAAATGGGGGGAAATAGAGGGGAAGGAAAAAAAGGGGGAAGGAAAAAAAGGGGGAAGGAAAAAAAGGGGGAAGGAAAAAAAGGGGGAAGGAAAAAAAGGGGGAAGGAAAAAAAGGGGGAAGGAAAAAAAGGGGGAAGGAAAAAAAGGGGGAAGGAAAAAAAGGGGGAAGGAAAAAAAGGGGGAAGGAAAAAAAGGGGGAAGGAAAAAAAGGGGAAAGGCAAAGAAAGGGGGGAAAAGGAATTTTCACCTTCCAAATCCCAGCCCGTCTGCCATCATATTTCAGTTTCGGAGCGATCGTTAATCAATTCCCAAGCCCACCTGCACCACCAGGATGAGTTTTCCCGCTTTTGGAAAAGCCCACCCAGGGACACCTCCTGTTATCCCGGCATGCTCCAACCTGGATTTGGGTACTTCCTCCCTGGGAATTCCATCCCAGCCCCTCCCAGGGAGGAATTCCTTCCCGAAATCCCACCTAACCCTGCTCTCTGCCATTCCCTGTCTCCTCCAGGCCTCATCCCAAATCCCTCTCCGTGGTTTTTTTCCCGGCTCCTCCAGGGACCGAAGGCCGCGACAACGAGGTCACCCCGGAACCTCCTCTTGTCCAGGCTCAGAATCCACAAAAAAACCCTAAAATAAGTTCAAATAACACCTTTTAAGTCCTTCCTTCCCAGCCTGGGAGGAGCCGGGAGCCTCCTCAGCTCCTGGAAGGCCTCAGGATTGTCAAGACCCGGCGAAGTTTGATCCCGAATCCCTCTCCGTGTTTTTTGCTGGCTCCCTCGGGGACTGAAAGCCACCACAGCGAGGTCACCCCAAAACCTCCTCTTCTCCAGGCTCAGAATCCGCAGCATAAAACATAAAAAGTGCGTTTCGATTCCTTCCTTCCCAGCCTGATGGATCCGGGAGGAAATAGACGGGGAAAAGTGGGATAATTCCATCAGCCGGGCTGGGAAAGGCTGGAAAATTCCCGAAAGGAACAACCCAGAAGGCTCCAAACGGGATCAGCAGCGGGAGTGAGTTCAGGGATAAAAGGAGGTGAAAATGGGATTAATTTAATTTGGATTAATGAGGAGAATCCTTTCCTTATCAAAAAAGGGGGGGGAAAATCCCCATCTGGAATAAACCGGGAATATCCAAGAATTCCTTCCTCAGAAAAATAAAAAGGAGGGGAAAACCCACCCCCCGTCCTGAAATTAGGGAATAAATCAGGAATATCTGATTTATTTCCAGCCTGGGAAGAGCCGGGAGCCCCCACAGCCCCCAGAAACCTCCTCAGGCCCTGGAAGGCCTCGGGATTGTCAGGGCCCGGCCGAGTTTGATCCCGAGCTTTGTGACACGCAATTAATCTCCATTCCCGGCCCGCTCCATCTGTCAGCCGACAAAGGCCGGGCTCGGGGACGAGATCTGAAGCCTTCAATTAAAAGCGGGCGGCTAACGAGGAAATAACCCCGCGGAAAGCGGGCGCGAGGCGCTCGCGGAGGCGGCGGCTCCGAACGGTCGAGGGCCGCGCGTCAAAAATGTCACCTCGGGGCCGAGGCGGGCCCGAGGCAAGGTGGGAATTCCCGCTTCCAGCCAGGAGAGGGACACGGGGAATTCGGGAAGGAGATGGTTGGGACGAAGGAGACGGAAGGGATGGGTTGGGAGAGGCTGATGCGGAACGGCGGGGTTGGAGGTTTGCCGGCGCTTCGGAGGGGGAGGACGAGCTCGGCGCTGCTGCGGCAGGAAATGAGAGCTCCAAACCCCAAAAACACCGAAAAGGGGTCACAGCTGCTTCCTCGGCGCCCTCGAGATGTGGGGGTTCCGCAGGCAGCGGGGATCTGGGATGGATCGAGTGCCCGCTCCAGCCTAAAGCCGCTGCTGGGGTTGGATTTACGGGCAGAACTTCTCTCCCCGCTCCACCCCACAGAAGGTTTTCCTTATGGGGCAGGACGAGGTTGGAGGGGGAGGATGAGGAGGGATTCGTTACCTTCCAGGAGCCTCTGGATCTCCTCCGGGATCCTGGGATCCATGGGATTCCTTCCTCGGGGAGCCAAACCTGCTGCGAGGCAGGGGCAGAGCGAGGAGGAAGCAGAGAGGGCGGGGACACCCCAAAAAAGAGGAGGAGGAGGAGGAGGAGGAAGCTTTTAGGGCTCCGAGTCCTCCTCCCTTTAAACCTCGGCGGCTCCCCCGGAGGGAGCGTTCCCAGCTCCCGAAAATTCCAGGTGGGAACAGCTGAGCTCCCGCCAAGGAGCCACGCCTGGGCCTGGATGGGCTTTCCCAGCGGGAATCTCCTCACCGGGAGCCTCCCGGGTCTGGTCCTGACCCCAGGATTGGGATTTTTCCCAGTTTTCCCCCAAAATTCGCAGGGGAAGGAGGCGGCGCTTGGACGTTCCGGAGTGGAAGTTCCCCTGTTCCCGTTTCCTGCGCGGAAAAGGGGTTGGGTTGTTGAAATAAAGGCCCGGCTCATCCCGCGCCTGGAATGTGGGAGCTGGGCAGAGCAAAAGAGGGAAAAATTCCTGGGAATATGGGAAGTACAGAAATACGGGGAATGCTCCTGGAAATATGGAGATTTCCATATGGAAATGTGGGAAATATTCCTGGAAATACGGAGATTTCCACGTGGAAATGTGGGAAATGCTCCTGGAAATTGAGATTTCCATATAAAAATGTGGGAAATGCTCCTGGAAATACTGAGATTTCCACATGGAAATGTGAGAAATGCTCCTGGAGATTGAGCTTTCCATATGGAAATGCGGGAAAAACTCCTGGAAATACTGAGATTTTCACATGGAGATGTGTGAAATGCTCCTGGAAAATAAGATTTCCACATAGAAATATGGAAATATTCCTGGAAATGTGGAGATTTCCACATGGAAATGTGGGAAATGCTCCTGGAAACTGAGATTTCCATATGGAAATGTGGGGAAAACTCCTGGAAATCGAGATTTCCATATGGAAATGTGGGAAATATTCCTGGAAATGTGGAGATTTCCATATGGAAACACTCCTGGAAACCCGGAGCTGCTCCCCCAGACGCTCCCGGGTGCTTCGGGAGGGCGAAGCAAAGGAAAAAATTCCATTTCCCTTTCGGGTCTCCGCACGAACCAGACGAGGACCGGGGGCCAGAAGGAGCCCGGCTGTCTGGGGCCGGGCTTTGGGGTCGTGGTGCGAAAGGAGAAACCCCAAAGCAGCTCCAAAGTTCTTTTGGGACCTCTCTGGGTTGGGATTTGCAGGGACGGCGCTCGGCGAGTCCCCTATAAACGACATTTTTTGGGGGAGGGGGCGATTTTACAGAGAAGGGACCACGAAGGGCGGATTTACAGGAAAATTCCGCACCGGATTTGGGGGGTTTGGGGTTTCTGTGAGGTGGCAGCTGCCGTTTGGGCTTTGGGGACCGAGGAAGGACTGGGGATTTCTCCGGATCCGGGGCCAGAAACCTCGGAGCTGCGGCTCCCACGTCATTTCGGAACCAGGGGTGGTTTCACATCCAGCGTTTCCCACCCGATTTCACCCGTTTCTTTCTCAGATTAAGCTCCGGTTTTACCCCTCCCCCTTGAGCCTTTGTAGGCTCAGCCCCGGCTGCAGCATGAGCTCGGTTTTAGGGCGAAACCTGCCCGAAACGGAGCGCTCGCAGCGGATGCCGAGGCCTCGGAGCACAGGAAGCGCTGCGGCTCCGGGGCCCCGCGCGCGGGACGGAGAGAAAAACATCGCACGAGCTGCTCCTCAAATCCCCCGGCCAGGCGGGGTCTCAAAAGCCGGGGTTTAGGGAATTCGGAGCCTCCTTTGGGATAAAAATGTGCGTTTCTCCCTGTCAATACCTCCCCTTATATCTCACAGCCAGGATTTAGGGAATTCCGAGCCTCTTTTAGGGGAAAAATGGGATTTTTCTCTGTCAATACCCGCTCCTCAAATCCCCCAGCCAGGTGGGGTCTCAAAAGCCGGGATTTAGGGAATTCGGAGCCCCTTTTGGGACCAAAATGGGATTTTTCTCTGCCAATACCTGTTCCTTAAATCCCCTGGCCAGGTAGGGTCTCTTGGGTCAGGATTTAGGGAATTCGGAGCCTCCTTTGGGGGAAAAATGTGGATTTCTCTGTGTAGATACTTGCTTCTGAAATCTCCCAGCCAGGCAGGGCCTCCTGAGCTGGGATTTAGGGAATTCCAAGCCTCTTTTGAGGGAAAAACGTGGATTTCTCCCTCTCAATACCTCCCCTTACATCTCACAGCCAGGATTTAGGGAATTCTGAGCCCCTTTTGGGGGCAAAATGGGGATTTCTCTGTGTCTGGACACACCTGAGTGCTCCTGGGTGCGTGAAATTCCCACCTGGATCCTCCCAGGTCCCGCTCAGCAGCCGGGCTGTGCCCTGGTGACATCCTTTGGAAATCCAATTTCCCAGGAAACGGATCCTGGATTGGGGGTAACCATGGAAACGGAGCCGGGCGGCCTTGGAGGAGCGGGGGGCGGAAAACGGGAGAGGCAGAGCTCTTTTCCTATCGGGAATATCGGGAGATTTGTGGGAAAAACGGGAGAGGCAGAGCCCTTTTCCTGCCAGGAATATTGAGGGTTTTGGGGGGAAAACGGGAGAGGCAGAGCCTTTTTCCTATCGGGAATATCGGGGGATTTGGGGGGAAAAACAGGAGAGGCAATGCCCTTTTCCTATCGGGAATATCGAGGGATCTGGGGAAAAACGGGAGATGCAGAGCTCTTTTCCTATCGGGAATATCGGGGGATTTGGGGGGGAAAACGGGAGAGACAGAGCTGTCACCGGGCCCCGGGAGGGAGCTGGAATCCCAAATCCAGCGGCTCCAGCCTTTCCCAAATCCAGCGGCTCCAGCCTTTCCCAAATCCAGCGGCTCCCGCCCTTCCCGGCCTTTGCCAGCCACCGGGAAAGGGGAAGGACAGAAAAAAGCTGGAGGGGCTGAACCGCGGCGCTTCCAGGCGGGGTCGGTGCTCAGGAAGGAGACGAGATAAAACAAGATAAGATAAAATGAGATAAGAGATAAGGAGCTTGCGCCCACTCCTGCGGGCACGCGCTGAGCCCGGGGCCCACATTCCAAGGAGGAGGAGGAGGAGGAGAAGGAGGAAGATCCCATTAACCGGGATCAGGGGATGTGGGCACTGTTCTCATTCCCAGCCCCTTTGTCCACGGCGCTGGAGATCCCTGGATAACCCCCAGGCCCTTTTGTCCTCTCTCTTCCCGGATCCCAGCTCCTGCCAGGCTCTAATTCCTGCTTTTTTCCAGGCTCTAATTCCTGCTTTTTTCCATCCATTCCCAATCCCAGCTCCTGCCAGGCCAGGCCAGGCCAGGCTCTAACTCAAATATTCCCATTTCTGCTCCAAATATTCCCATTAAAGAAAGGAAGAATTCCCATTCCTGCTCCAGAGCTGGTTGAGGCGTCCCTGTGGTTCGGTGGCGTTCCCAGTGTCAGGAAATCCGGGAATGCTGGAGGATCTCCCAAGGAACGAGGCTGCCGTTGGGAAACGCCAAAGGGGTGCTCCAGCTCGTTCCTTATGGAATTCAGGGACGAAACTCGGAGATGTGGGAAAATTCGGCTTGGAAAACATCCCAGGTATCTTTGGGATGGTTTTGTGTTGCCCTCTTCTTCCAACAGGATGGATCCCAACATCCTGGAGCCACTCCCGGGGTGGAATCCCGGGAAGGAGTTGGAGCTCTTGGCTCTCCCGCTGTCCTTGCGTGGATTTTGGGACATTCCAAGTGCGAAATTCCCCGTTCCGTGAAGGGAAGGGATCGCTTTAAATGCCTGGAGCCGCTGGAAAAACGAGGAGCAGGCCTCAAATCCCGGGAGTTCCAGCTCTTCCCATCACTTCAGTTAATTTCAACGTTTAATCCCGGAGTCCCTTTCCAGGCACCGGGAATCCTCCGGGGGTTCTGTGGAGCGCTGGGAGCTCTGGACTCCTTCCAGGGAAGCGCTCCAAGTCCCGGATGAGCTCCGAGCTCATCCGATCGGAAAGGGCGGAAATGGCGCTTCGGGAAGAAAACAAGCCCGGGAAAACTGGTGCTTCCCGCCGCGGGAAAAGACGGGGAGCCAAAGGGTCTGGATGGGGAGCGGGATCACTCCGGGCTCCGTCCGCTTGTGGCGCTTCCCGTGCTCCGCCCGCATTCCGAACTCTCCCCCGGAGCTGCTCCTTCCTTCCCCTGGCTGGAGAGGCCGTCCGGAAAATCGTGGAATTGTGGAACAGTTTGGGAGGGAAGGAGCTTAAATCCCATCCAGTCCCATCCAGGGACAGTTCCGGTGTCCCGGGGTGCTCCAGCCTGGCCCCGGGACACTTCCAGGGATCCAGGGGCTTCTCTGGGAATTCCGTCCCAGCCCCTCCCCACCCTCGTGGGGAATTCCTTCCCAAAATCCCACCTATCCCTGCCCTCCGGCAGTGGGAAGCCATTCCCTGTGTCCCAAGCTTTTAGAAATGCTCTGCTGGATCAGCACCAGCGCTCCGGGGTGGTTTCCAGGCAAGGAGCACATTCCCGGCGTTCACACAGCTCTGGATAGTCCGGATTTTTGGGAGGAGTGTCCCTGGTGCTGCCGTGCCGCCCCATCCCCTCTCTGCCCGCATTTCCGTGGATTTGGGGGATGTTTGGGCACTCAAAAGGCTCCGGGGATGTAATCCAGTGGGATTACAAGGGGGCGCAATTCCAGGATTGTTTACAACTCCGGGATTACAAGGGATTAAAATTCCGGGATGACAAGGGTTTAAAATTCCAGGGTTATTTACACTCCCAGGATTACAAGGAGTTACGATCCCAAACCAAAGCACTCCAAAGGTCCCAGATCCGACCCCAGGCAGGCTGATCCGGAATTCCAGCTTTTCTCCTCCCGGACCAACGGATCCCCGCGTCCTCCAGCTGCAGCATTCCCGCGAATGCCCTGAACCATGGATCCCTGGCCCTGAGCCGGGCTCCAGGAATGCTGGGCTGGAATTCCTCTGTGGAGCCTTTTCCCAGGGCTGGGAGAGGCAAGCTGGGCCTAAGAGGGGTCTGCAGAGCCAAGCTTAAGAGGGGTTTGCAGAGCTGGGCCTAAGAGGAGTCTGCAGAGCCGGGCCTGAGAGGGGTTTGCAGAGCTGGGCCTAAGAGGGGTTTGCAGAGCCGGGCCTAGCGGAGGCTTGTAGAACTGGGCCTGAGAGGGGTTTGCAG
>VZTD01002239.1:0-24706 GCA_013397725.1 Rhagologus leucostigma
TTTTTTCATGAATTTTGAAGTGCTCAGTAGCAATATCTGGGGTTTTTTTCTCTGCTCTCCCTCAGGTTTGCAGCACGTACCCTCCTGAAATCGTGGTGCCTCGAGCTGCCACCAAGGCAGTGGTGATGGGAAGTTCAAGGTTCAGGAGCCGAGGGCGGATTCCGGTGCTTTCTTACTTATACAAGGAAAACAATGTTAGTGCTTCACTGCGTACTGCCTTGGGGGGGAGGAAGGCTTCCCCTTTTTGTCCAGTTCCCTTCTAATGAAAGGAAAAAATAAGATAATTATTAGATTTGAGGCCTTTGAGAACTCTGCTTCTCTTAATGGCTTTCGTTCTGAGTCACAGAATGAGCTAAAGGCAAACACTTGGAATGCATCCAGAGCCCTGCAAAAAGCACACACTTTCCAAGCTTCCTACTGGGAATTTTTTTCTTAATCAGCTTTCAGCAATTCCTTCTGATGTGGGGTTTTTTAATCTCCTGTTTAGCTATATTGAATAATGTTTTATCAAGTTATATGTTGACTTGGCTGGATTTTCTTAATATTGAAGAGGAGGAACCACCCTGAAATAAATCCCCACTAGCTCAGAATAAGTGAAGGTTTCATTTTTTTTTTTTCCACTGAAGACCAGAATGTAAATTTGTAACTTTGCTGCCTCAGCAGTGTTTTAGATGCTGATGTTAGGAAAATTCTGTCACAGCCAAATTGTTGTTTTCCTGAGGAAGCGTGTCTTGACCTGGGCACTGCCTGGAGTTGTGCTGGAAACTAATGAAATTTCCTTAAAATATACCCAGTGCTGCTCTGAGTGTGCAACGGCAACAACTGATAAGGAAAACTCAAAAGAATGGTTTGGAAATAGAAACCAAATGGAAAACGTGAGGAATTGCTGTCTTCCAGTACCTTCAGGAGGCTCATGGAAAGGAGGGAGAGGGACTTTTATAAGGGCTCATAGTGACAGGGCAAGGGGGCACGGTTTTAAACTGCCGGAGGGCAGGATCAGGTGGGATATTGGGAAGGAATTCCTCCCTGTGAGGGTGGGCAGGCCCTGGCACAGGGTGCCCAGAGCAGCTGTGGCTGCCCCTGGATCCCTGGCAGTGCCCAAGGCCGGGTTGGAGCACCCTTGGATAGTGGAAGGTGTCCCTGCCCATGGCAGGGGGTGGAATGAGATGTTTTGAAGGTCCCTTCCACCCAGCCATTCTGGGGTTCTAGGAACTGCTGACACTGGGGGTGGTGGCCGTGAGGCAGAGCACGGGCTGAGCCTCCTCAGCCTCACTCTTCCAAGCTGCCCAAACTTTTCGCTTTGCGGAATGGCCCAGTAGCATTCCTGTGTGTCCACCTAAGGCGCAGCTTTTCAGAAGGAGCCCGCAGGACAATTGAACTGGGACCCCAGAGGGGTGTGGGGCAGGAGGAGGGGCTGTGGGAGCAGGGGTGACGCCGTGTGTGTGTCTGTGTTGCAGGCCGCCCTGTGCCGCTGCAGCCAGCCCCTGGCCGGGTTCAGCGCGCGCTGCCTGGAGGACGAGCAGATGCTCCAGGCCATCCGAGAGGCCAACCCCGGCTGCCCCTTCATGTATGTTGTAGACACAAGGCCAAAGGTACCTCCATGGGCTTGGGGCTTCTTGTAAATCTCTTGTCTGAATGAGCAGTGCTGTTTCCAGTTCGTTCTGTCACAGTTCTGGGTCGGTCCTGCAGCAGGAATGTGGGATCAGGCTCCTGGGTCAGGGGATACAGCTGGAATGTGAAGTGCTCCTGAGGACCTTGCCCTCCTGGAGTATCCTGGTTTAAAATTTGTGTTCAGGATGACCTGGTGGAAGTGGCAGTTGTGAACCTGGCTGGGACAGTGAAGCATTTTCCTGCAGAGTCCTAAATGTGTGGAGTTGGAGAGAAGCCTCAGGATTCAGTTCCACGAGGCTGAAGTGCTTTTATTGGCGGACCTGGGAGGAAGTGGAGCTGTGAAAAGTGATCCCTCCCTTTTTTTTTTTTTCCCCTTTTAAAAATAACACTCCTGATGGTCTCATGGTTGAGTTTAATGGAACTCAGCCCCGCTTTTGGGGCTAGAACTTGAGAGCTGAGGGGTTTATGTGAGAGGATATTGAGGGAATATTTGCAAAATGTAATTTTTAATGACTGTCATCTTGAGGAACTGAGTTCAGAAACCAATTCCAGTGGTGCTCTTGTAAGCATATAAATTAGGAGTGTTGGTAGAAGCCAACCAGAACACAAGGGTTTTCATAGCACACAATTATTTAAATGCAAAGATTTAGAAGTGCTCCGAGTATTTGAAAATGGAGCTTTCTGAGAACCTGCTTCACTGTTCAGATCTTGCAGTTATTTTACATAAACTACAAATGTAGTTAAACCATGACAAGGGCAAGAAAGAAAAAATCTTTTTGGGGAAAATAGGGAGTGTTTCACATCTTGTTCCAGTGTGTGTTTTGGCTTTTGGTGTGACATTTCCCAGAGTTCACCTGTTCTGTAATGACACTGTAGCAGGCACTGCGTGTTCTTTGGCACAGACAGCTTCCAGTGGCAGAGATGTGCTGCTGAAATCCATCACTCGTGGCAATTTTGTGCTAAAATATTTGGTGACGGGGAGAATTTATAATTGGTGACACTTCCCCTTCTAACCCAGCCTGTCCCACTCTGGCAGAACTGAAGCTCTGGGGTTATTTAACAGTTCTAAAGGTGTCTGTACCATATCTGACTCTTCTCTCCTCTCCCAAAATCTGCCCAAAGCGATAAGGGGGGGTTGAGCTGCTCTGTTCTCTGTCCCCACCAAAGGTGTCCTGATAGCTCTTGAACTGGTTTGGGGGATTGTTAGAGCAACTGGCTTCTTTTCTTCTTCTTTCCTGCAGTTGCTGTGTTCTTTGTGCTCAACTGGAATGTTTCTATGTTTCCCTCAGGTGGCTTTATTTCCTCTGTGCATGTATGTCTGTGAAAAGCTTGGGAATTCTCTTGCTATTTCTGTACCACCGTGTATGTATGTCCCTGTTAAAAATGGCTTTCCTCGTTCTGCCTCCTTGTGCCTCTCTCTGAATTTCCTTAGGTAACTTCACAGTTAGGGCAGGCTCAATGTCTCTGGTGACAGCAGAAATTGGGGGTTGATACTGCCCTAAGTAGGGTCTTAATGAGCCTCTGACTAATGAACTGCAGTAATTTTAATGAAAGAACTGTCTGGGAGGTGGGGAAGTACAGCTGAGTAACAGCTTTGTCCAGTACATTTTCTGGGAGATTTTAAAAAAGGACTTGCAAAGCAGCCTCTCTGAATTGTGTTGTGATTTTCTCTTTTCTTTTCCGTCCCTTGAATTTGCCAGTTGAATGCCATGGCCAACAGGGCTGCTGGGAAGGGCTATGAGAATGAAGATAATTATGAAAACATTCGTTTTAAATTCATTGGCATAGAGAACATCCATGTGATGAGGAGCAGCCTGCAGAAACTGCTGGAAGGTGGGTACAGCCCTGGGAGGGGTTTGTCTTTCTTACCCGCCCTGGACAGAACCTTCTGCTGAGTGTCCAGATGTTCCATGCACGAGCGTGCTCTGATGGAAGCAAAGTCAGCATCTTGCTTTGTTTGCTGCATTCAAGTGGCTGAAAGTATTAATGCTGTTAAAATGCTCGACATTTTATTTGTTCTTGTGCTTGGTTTTGCAGTGGTTCAAAAATAGCAACTAATAGTAAAAACGTTCCTTAATGAGTGTGCCAAATTAAAAGAAAAAAGTTGGAGAAATATTATGTTTTACAGCAAGACAATCTCATGGTTGCTTCATGACTTATTGAAAGAAAACCAAAAGAGGTTGTTCAGAAATACTTTTTGTCATTTGCTGTATTTGGAGTATTAACAGTATTTCTGATTTGAAATACAGTTTTGGCATGATCTTCCAAAGCCTTGAATCTCATGCATACTTTGTTCTAACTTTTCTTTATTTCTGATTTCTTTTAACCAAATCTCTTTAAAATGTATTAAATGAATGTTTTAATACAAAAATACATTAAAATGCAGAGTGATTAAGCTCATTGTGATCACAGGGAAGAATGCAAAGCGGGGTGAAAGAATCACCTGAGCCACTGGGATTGAGAGGGGAATCAGGCCCAGAGTTTCGCTGACAGAATTTTGGAGAATTTCCAGTACAGGTGATGGCAGAGCTTGGCTCAGCCCAGCACGCTCTGCTCCCTGGTTTCCAGCACTGCTGCCATCCTTGTGGAACGGGGCAGAGGAGATGCTGCAAATCCTGCTTGGTGCCTGTCCTTCATTTTCTTCGATGCAATTCCAGTGCTGTCATCCAAACTAGGAGTTTAATATTTTAGTAACCACCGTAATGGTCCTCTTGTTATAAAATAGTTGGGTAATTGATGCCCCCAGGTGGCCCTGCAGGATCAGCGGTGACCTTGGACAAAAATGGGGCTATTCACACCCAAAAGAATGGCCCGATGACAACTGTGAGTCCTCAATTGCCTCTTCCTGGCGGAGTTATTTTGTGGTGGGAGAAGAGGCAGAATAAATACTTGTTTTTGCTCCCGTGTTCTTCTCCAGCAGTGATAAAATCTCATTCACTGGGGCTTGTGGAGTGTTCTGAACTTTATTACTCTCAGTATTTTCTGTGCTGGGTTTCATTAGAGCACCTGAGTTGCCTTCAAGGTTAGACTTGTTATTTCTGTCTCTAAATTAGAGAGAGAAATAACTTCAAATCTTTGTAGAGGGAGTGAGTGGTTGTAGATGTGGTGGTGATTTAGAGTGAAGTAACAGCTCACTGCTGGAGAGAAACACAGCTGAATAAATAATGAGTTACCCTTTAAACAAAGAGCAGGAGGAGATTTCCAGAGCCTCAAATTCTCACAAACCCAGCAATTTTTTAGTTCTGAATTTTAAATACCCAACCAGTATTTTGTGTCCTTTAGACAGGATATTGCTGGAAGCACTTAAAACTTTCAGAGAGATAATGAGGAAGTGCAAGGGATGCTGTTCTGGGGTGGCAGCTGATTCCTCTGTGTTTGTTCCCAGTGTGTGAGATGAAGTCCCCCTCCATGAGCGATTTCCTCACGGGGCTGGAGAACTCGGGCTGGCTGCGGCACATCAAGGCTGTGATGGATGCAGGTGTCTTTCTGGCCAAGGTAAAGCTGCTCTCCAGCTGCAGCTGCATTCAGAAATGCCTCCTGGTGTGTTGAGGACTGCTGCAAGGCGGGGAAGGTGGCTCTGGGGAGGAGGTGTTGTTCAGGTTGGCCTCAGCTCTCCACAAATGCTGGAGAACCTAAGTGGGTCATGCAGCTGCTGGGCCGATACAGGTCCTGTGTCCTGTATTGTAACTGGGCTTTACTAGAACTCATTTGAAACACAAAAAGTCACAAAACGTGAATAAATGACCTTTACAAACCTTTCTGTGTAGCAGTGCAAACAACTCCTAACCCTGTGCTCGCTGTTCATCCACTGCTCTGCTTTAATTGAGGGATTGTTTGGACCAGTTGGTTTTCTCCTGGTTTTGTGTGATGTGCACACTGTAATTTTGATTATTCAACGCAGTCCTCATGTCTGCAGAGCTGGTGGCTTTGCAGGTCAGGCAGAAGGAAGGAAGTCACCAAGGAGTAGTAAAGGGTGTGCAGGAAGTTTGTGGTGAGAGTAGTGAGTAGTAAATGTTGGTTTTCTCTCACAATTTTCCCATGTCACAAGCAAGAAACTCTTTTGTGTTTCTCTCCTGCCCTAAGGGATGGGATGGGGGAAGTTGGGATCAACTCTAATCTATCTTGAAGATCTAATCCCTGGGTGTCCAACTATTATTTTTTACTCATCCACCAAATTTTTACCTCAGAGGAAGAGCCTGGGAATCCTTGGCCTTCCAGAGATTAGAGGGGCTGGTTTTTACCAGCCTGCTGCAGCACTTTGTTCTAGCTGGGGCTTCTCTGGATGGAATGGTGCATTCCCGTGGGCCAGAGGAGAGATGACAAGCACTCCGCTGGGGTTTTGGGGCGATGCAGGTGAAGGACAGCATTTCCCTGAGCTCTGTGCTGTGTCCCTGGCAGGCTGTGAGGGAGGAGAGGGCCAGCGTGCTGGTGCACTGCTCCGACGGCTGGGACCGCACGGCCCAGGTCTGCTCCCTGGCTGGCCTCCTCCTGGACCCCTTCTACAGGACCTTCAAAGGCTTCATGGTAAGGACTGCAATTCCAGTGCACACAGGCCCTGATGAAGGGCTCAGGCCATTTCCTGGGCTGAGCAGTGGTGACCTATATAAAGCAGCTTTGATTCTGTAACGAGCTGTAATTGCTGTGAGCAGCACGGCAGCAGCTGATGGACAATTCCCAAATCCTTGTTTCCTGCAACGTCTACGTGGGAGCCACTAATGAGAGATTTCAGCAAAGGATGCAGCTCTGGCAGCAATCCACCAAAAAGTGGTGGAGGAGTTTGTCCTGCAGGTCTCTTATCTGCTGGGATTTGAAATTGGGTGAACTCAGTCCTGTCTCCTGTCCATCAGTCAAACCTGCGTCATTTCACACCTCTTTTAAAGCCATTTCACTTTAATTTGGCTGTTTGCTTCTAGTGCAGGCTGCTTCTTCGTTTGCAGCCATCCCTGCATGAATTCAGGGCAGTCTGTGATGTTTCTTTCCAGTCATCTCTTGTTAAATACCTGAAGAGCTGCTCTGTCTCAGGAGAGTTCCTTGAAAGAATCCCTGAAATCAGAACAATGCAGATTTTGCCTCTTCCAGTGCCAGGACTGTTTCCTTGCATTCTGTGCTGGTTTTATTGTTTCTGGTTTTGTTTCTGGATTATACTGCAGCCTCTTAACAGTTAAAATTCCATCAGCACATGAAACATCTGCCCAGGCTTTGTGTCTGAACAATTCTGCATGAACTGAGAACCAGGATTTAGCTTAGGAGCAGTGACACAGACACATCCTTGTCTGTCCTCTGAGACAATGGTTTGTAGGCACAACCCCCCGATAGGATTATTCCTAAATGAATTCATCAGCAGTGCAAGGAATGGAAAAACTCAAAAAGCAATATAAATTAAGTTTTCTAAGAACTTTTGTGGCTTTCTGCCTTCCTTCTCTTGATCTGGATGATGATAGCCGAAATTATGTTTATATATGATCCAGCAAAAGTAATAATGGATGCAGCTTCAGTCATGTGAGACATCTGTAAGGAAAACACTGCTTCCTTATTATTTTCTGTAACTGCAGGCATCTATTTAAAAGAAAAAATACCACATAGTTGTTCTGATTTCATCCTGAACTCCTCATTACACAGCTGTACTTCATATATTTTTTTTGTCTCTTAAACATTTGTTGAACTCCAGTTGCTGATTTATTTTGCTGAGTATCACAATACTCTTTCCCAAGTTAAATAGCACAGTGTAATATTAAACTGTTAATTCTTTGAGCTCAATATATTTATATATTATGATTTTAACAACATGGAAACTCCCTCAAAATGGTACTTTTGAAATGAGTTCTGCTTCCAGCAGGGCCATTGCCTTGGTAACTGGATGATCTATAAATCACAATTCCTGTTTCCATTGATTTCTGGGGATATATTTATAGCAGTAGGGTCAGCAGGTTGTCAGCTTTTTAGGCTTTAACGTCAAAGGCTTCATTTTGCTTTTTTAACCAAAGTAATGCTCTTTTCTTAATCCCTGTTTTGAACCTGCAGGTCCTGATAGAAAAGGAGTGGATTGCAATGGGCCACAAGTTCTCCCACAGGTGAGAGGGACACGTTCCCCTGGGGGGAGTGAAACCAAAACAGTGTCTGCAGGTTTAGGGGATCCCTTGGAAAACTGAAGTGAAAAGGAGAAAACATTTGGAAAATATTGGCATTGGTGACACAGAGCCAGTATCTGCTAGGGCTGTTACTTCATCAATGTGTTTTTATTGCTTTACAAAATCATTGTTTGAATTCTGGGTGTTTTCCCACCTGCAAAATTGTATTATTTGGGGAGTGCTAACGATGGAATCACAGAATCGTGAAGGTTGGAAAAGACTGCCAAGATCATAAAGCTCAACCAGCACTAACCCACGTCCCCAAGTGCCACATCCACACATCTCTTGAACACTTCCAGGGATGGTGACCGTGCTCTGGGCAGCCTGTCCCATCCAGAATGCTCCAGCAAGACCTGTTGATTCTGCAGCCGTCTCCTGGGAGAACATCTCGGCCACTTTGTCAGGAATTTTCCCAAGTTCAAAGCATGAACTTGACCTGGAAAAAACGTACGGCGAGGGGCCCTTTTGTGGTGGGCGGCGGAGGATTTACCCTGCTTCTTGCATCTCTCTAGGTGTGGCCACCTGGATGGGGACCCCAAAGAGGTGTCCCCTGTGTTCACCCAGTTTGTGGAGTGTGTGTGGCAGCTGATGCAGCAGTTCCCCTGCTCCTTCGAGTTCAACGAGCGCTTCCTGCTCGAGATCCACGACCACGTGTATTCCTGCCAGTTTGGCAACTTCCTGGGCACCTGCCACAAGGAGCGGGAGGAACTCAGGTGAGCTGGGGGTTTGTGGAGCCCCCAGGCCACAAATCCCTTGGAATGTCTGAAAAAGGGGCAGGATGGGTGTGTTTTATGGAATTGGAGATAGTAGAACACAACCATCTGTCAAGACAATGTTACCCTTAACCAGTGTGAGAAAAGAATATGAATTATATCCTGAAAGAATATGAATTATATCCCGAAAGAATACGAATTATATCCCGAAAGAATATGGATTATATCCCCAAAGAATATGAATTATATCCTGAAAGAATATGGATTGTATCCCGAAAAAGATGTTTTAATTTGGATCACAGTAATAACTTGCAGATATCCCTTCTGCACAGGAGAGTGTCCGTATTAATTCCTCAGTGATGTATCCTTATGGAATCAATCAGATCCAGTATAAAAATAATTCTCAGCTCCCTTAATCTAATTCTCCTCCCCACACTTGCAGTTATTAATCCACTTGCTGCTTTTTTTAGTGATCAGATGTTCTTTGTGCTTGCCAGAATCTTTGAGAAGACCCATTCTCTGTGGCCTTTCCTCTTACAGAGGAAGCAGGAGTTGAGAAATCCCTTGTACAGAGGGTTTACAGCTTACAAAGAGCTCCGACCAAACACTCTACCTTTCAGTTTCCAGTAAGTTGCTCAGTTACGAAGGGGAAGGAGGGGGACATTCCTTTCACTGTAATGTAGATTGATAACTCGAGTTAAATCAAATAAATCTGCACTGATTAGCTTGGTTTGTTTTACCTTTCCCCTCCATTCCTCAGGCATAAACTAAGAGGAGCAGTGCAAAGGTGAAATAAATTCAGATGCTGTAATTTAAAATAATATTTTTAATTTGGTGTTGAGAAAGAGGGTGGGGAAAGGCAAGGAAAAGCAGAACTTCGGAGAGAGCCACGCACACCCCCTGACTGCTTGCTCTGTCACATCAAATGTTTCAAAAAGTTCCTCTTTTCCTCCTTTTTAATGTATATTAAGGAAGTCTTTCAAGCAGGAATTTCGGTGCCCAGTTTTTCCCAGAGCAGGCTCTGGTTGCCAGGTCTGTTTGGTTGCCCAGGGTGTCACAGCAGATCTAGGGAGCTGTGCTTTGTCTCTGCCTCATTCCTGGGCCCTGCTGAGAGCAGGGGGATGAAAATGGGATTTTAAGTGCTTTGTGTGCAAATAAAAGTTGGGAGGTTGGGCAAAGCAAGGACTGGAAGATAAACTGCCCAAGCTTCCAGTCAATCTGCTATTAAAAAAAAAAAAGTATTTTCATCCTATTCTAATATTTACTGCCAGGTTTTTTAACTTTTAAGAAAAGTTGCCCGTTGCTACTGAGTTTAACTTAGTACAGGGTTGTGGCAGGTTTTAAAATCAATTACTGATCTCAATTTATTAAAAATATTAGCCAGCCTCTATTTGTGGGCAATAACGTCCAGCTGAGCCCCTAATTCCCGTTTTTCCCTGTGTCTGAGGTTCTGGTGTGGGATGTACAATCGCTTTGACAAGGGCATGCACCCCAAGCAGTGTGTGCTGGACCAGCTGCTGAGCTGCATGAGCCAGAAGGTGACACTGGAGGACAACGCGTCCGAGCTGGAAAACGTGAGGCACAAAGGGTTTCAAATCCCCTTTGGGTGGGTTTGGAAAGTGGAACTGGGATTAAACTGGGACACTGAGGAGTTGTTCCAACCAGCTGGGTGAAAACGAGGGGTTCAGTGACAAAGCTCTGCGTGTTAAAAACCCCGTAACAGCCTCAAACAAACTAAAATACAACACCTAAAATCCAGCAGCGAGAGGAATATCAGTGCCCTTTGCTAGGGAAATGTGAATGCTGAAAACTTCAGCTTTATTAATGAAACACTGACGTTTGTGCCAGGTGTGTGGGGATCTGTGTCCAGGTATTTGTGGTGTTTGTATGGGACATGGGAGGATCTGTGTCCAGGTGTTTCTGATTTTTTGTATGGGACGTGGGAGGATCTGTGTCCAGGTATTCCTGATGTTTGTGTTAAGCATTTGAGGATCTGTGTCCAGGTACTTCAGTGCTGGATTGCAGAGCTGGAAAAGAGGCATTGCCAACAGAGCTGGAAAAGAGACACTGGCACAGGGCTGTTGCGTTGACACCTGGTTTTTGTCCATCTCTGGCATCTGGGTATTAATTATTTGTTTTTATGCCTTTTTATTTGTGCAGAAACTCCCTTTCCTCGACGGCCCCTTGCCCAGCGAAGGCTGCTCCTCACCCAAGGCAGGAGCTGCTGCTGCCAAAGCCCCAACTCCTCCTCAGGACTGTGGAGAGGGAGCAGCCCCTGTGCTGAGCAATGGCCCCTCCCTGGGCCACCAGAAGCACAAGGAGAGCCCAGCCCAGCCCCGGGATCTCGGAGGCTCCGTGGGGGACGGGCAGGCTCAGCACCAGGGATGAGCTGTGGGAGCTGCTGGGTGAAGCTCTGGGGAGCTGGTGCAGCCCCCATTTGCAGCTGAGTGTGAGTAGGGGTGTGCAGGGCTGGGGGAGCAGCTGCCGTGGGGCACAGCTCCTGCAGCTCAGGTGATGCAGAGCTGCCAGGAGGCTGCCTGGCCTTCCTGAGAGCTTGGCTTTCAGTGGGAACACGTGTCTTTCTGAGGGTCAGGGCTGCCTGCCAGCACTGGTGTTTGAGGCTGGAAGAAATCCTGGCCAGTTCCGTGAGGAGCTGGGCAGTGTTTGTAACTGCTGGAGGAAGGATGCAAATCCCTCTGTTCTCAGTGGTGGTTCAAGGTCATCTTAAAACGAGAAAAAATTTCAGTCCGTCTTCAAATGATAAAAAAAACCAAACCCCACCTTTCTTAGCTGTGAATGAATCTCTGCATGGACCCTTGCCTTGTAGCAGAACTGATTCATGTTTTGTTTCCTATGCATATTTGTTACACAAAACCAAACCCCCTGTGCCTTTTCTGAGACTGTGTCCGTGTCCAGCCAGGCCGTTGCTGTTTTTGTGTTGGAGTTTGGAATGTGCTGTTGGCTCCTGCCCGTAGTCAGTGTTTCTGAGGAGGTTTTCTCCTGCTGCAGCTTCTCCAGGGCTTTTGCCCATCCCCTGAGTTCAGTAGCTTCTTTCCAAGCTGACCTCTTGAAGAATCAGCTTTTATGGACCTCCTTTATTGCTGGGAGTGCAGCAAGCCACAGAGGCAGCCTGGAACACTTGGGTTTGTGATAAGAGGGAGGATTGGAAATGAGGAAAGACAGGAGAACATTTATGTGGAATTTTTCTCTCTTATTTTATGATCTTGGTTAAACTGAAGCAAGAGAGTAACTCTGTTCCAAGCTGGAATCATTGATGAGACAGCAATTACAGATGGGCTGTGTTCTGTTATTGAAATGGGGCCTAGAATGATGAAATCACTGCTGAGTGATTCTAGAGAATGTCCAAATTCCTGGAACTTTAGGGATGTTTTGTCTGTCTCATGAACAGTATCTCTCATGGCAATGAACTTGGGAAGAAACAGAAGAAACAAGGACTCCAATCCCCAGGGATTGGGTGTCACAAATGAGTGTTTGAAGGTCACCCAGCAAATCCTTGGGAGAGGCATCAGCAGAAGCAGGTTTGATATCAAAAAGTGTGACCAAATTCATTGGCAAGGTTCACTCTGTTACTTATTAAATGGTTAAAGCACACAGAGAAAAGCTAAAATGGAAAATCAAGTGATCTAAAACTAAAATGGACCAGCGTGGAGGCTGGGGAGGGAAAAGGGTCAGGATGAAAAGGAATGAGGGAGATCCTCCTGGTGAGCCACGAGGCTCAGAGTGGACCAACCTGTCAGACTGAGCCTTGGAATTACCAACAGGTCAGGCCTAAGGGGTTCCTGCAATCGGAATCAGCGGCAGCACTTAAACTCAACAGCACAGAGTCAGCAGGGAAGGGATTGAGCAAGGGTTTTACGTAGAGTTTCCTACAAGCACAACAGGAGCTCCCTTAGGGGCTGAACTTACAAATCTAAAGTGCTCCAGGATCCAGGAGAGCAGAATTCCCAGTGCTTTGGCTCTGGCACAGCCCGAGGACCATGTCCAGGTGTATCCCTGGGAAGAATTCCCCTCGAGTTCCCTGTTTATGGAGTCGTAAGAGAGTTGGTTTTAGTCAGAGTCACTTGCCAGCCTGGCTGTAGTTTGGGTCAGTATCTTCCTTTGAAAGGGCAATAACAAAAACATTCCACTTAGGTTGTGCAGGCCAGAAAAATTAGATTGCAGGGCTGCTGGTTAAACCAGGATTTGTTCTCCAGCCCTGGGAGCAGCCAGCGTTCCTGATAAGCTCAGGGTGCTGCTTATCAAGGTCAGGGCCTGAGGACATTTCTGAGATCGTGGTGTGGCCTTGGGGGCTTGGAGGATTCACCCCCCCAGGAAAGCTGTGCCACACTCCCTGTTCTGTGCTAAACTGCACAGAATCCCCCTGTGCAGCTCCATTCAGGGTGCTGCTCTGCTCTCTTCTCAATCTGTTGTTTAAATTAGGTGCTGCCATGAAGTTTTCCAATCAGTTTTTCTCTTTTATAAAAAATTTGGAAGCCAGCTGAAAATATTTGAGCTTTGCCAATCTCCAGTAAAAGTAGAAACATCCCAAAATAACACCAGAAAATGCCATAACTGTGCTCACGTGCTTTTAACCCATAGTGAAATCAGTGGCTTAGTCCAGTGTCCAAACACCAACCAAAACCTCCCTGAGTGGCTCGTTTTGGGTAAGAAAATACCTATTTTACTAAGCACATCACAAGACCCAAGGAAAAAGAGAGCACAGAGTTTCTCCGCTGCCTGGAATGGCACAGAGGAAGCTTTTTAATACTGAGGGTTTGCCAGACTTAAATAGAGTTATTGTCAGGGGAGGAGTGGGAGCCACAAGGGGTGATTGATTAAAAATGAACTTTCTGATCACTTGGAATGCTGGCCCAGGTGTGACTGGTGGATCAGCCCTGTCTTTCCTTTCCAGGGGGTAGTGGGCAACACCCATCCCCAAATTCTGAGAGAAAATGGGACATGAGGCCAGGACGGGCACTTTTTTGGACCAGTTATTCTAGGGATCATCAGTTCTTTTGATATCTTTAATATATTCCCTAATTTTCATTAGAGATACAGAACTGGAGCGGGTTTTGACTGACTACTGAAGGGTTTAAAGATGCCATGGTTAACTATTGTACAAATCCAGCTTGCAGAAGGCTCCTGTAAATGTTTGTGTTGCTTCGCCTTTGGAATTGCCAGTGGAGGAGTTTAATAATCTTTCCTTGTTCCTAAAACTGGTGTCTCCACAAAACTCCAGTGTTACTACAGGTGTGTACGAGCACCAGCAGCTCACTCAGATCCTGCAGGGGGTGTAAACTTGGAGTAACCTCGCTGCTTTTAACTCCAGTGGCAAAACAGAGCCAGAACCAAAAATTCATGTCTTTAAACCTCTTGGATTTCGTGTGTGCAGGCTCAGGCAAAGGCTGCAGTGTGTTAAAAGTCTTCCATGCTGGTGCTGTAATTTAGGAGCTGGCAAAGATTCCAGGGTTTCCTCTCTTTCCACGAGCTCTTGGATTGAAAACCAAGGAACAAGAAGCTTTTTGGTTTTGCTGGTGACTCTGGGCTGTTTGAAGAGCAAGAATGTGGAGCTGCTCAGAGCACTGCAGCGTGTCCTGAGCTCAGGTGGGACCTGCTTCCCAGGAAAGCCGTGTTCCCTGCTCCTGGAGTGTCCTGCTGAGGGCAGGGCCCGGATTCTCTGCTCCCTGGAAGTGTGGAAGGAGTGGAGAAGCTGTTACGTGGGAATCTGCTGCTGCTGGGCAAAGTTCCTGCAACTTATTTATTCCTAGGGGAGCATCCCTGCTGTGTGAGGTCAGAAATGCTGCTTTTATTTGGAGCTGTGCAGCTTCTTCCCATTTGGATTCCTGTGACTGGGAGAACTGGGAGGGAAGAGGGGTCTGATTTGCTGCAGATGGGCTCTGCTTGTGTAAAACTCTCCCATTTCTGGAGCTGCTCCTGCTTCTCCAGGACATTCCATGGCTTCTCCAGGACATTCCATGGCTTCTCCAGGACATTCCAGGGCTTCTCCAGGACATTCCATGGCTTCCTGCCTGTTCCCAGTGTCTCCTGTGCTACAACCAGGTGTAACCTTGTAGTGGGCCAGTGCCTGTCATACTCTGAAGCTCAAGAGGGACTCGCGGAGCTTCATTTGAGATGTCTTTAATGTGAACTGCATTCTGTGGGTTCTTAAATGGGGTTTTCTTCTGCCGTTGTTACCTGTGGGAGAGAAAATCCAATGGGTGCTGTTCGCTCTGCAGGGAAGAAGTGGGAATAACTGGGTTGTCCATAGTTTTAGCTCCCCATGGCCTCTTTAGGAGAGAATTCCAAATGTGTTTTCCTCCGCTCCCCATCCCCTCTGCTCCGTGCTCAGGGCTGGGGTTGATTTTATAGGGACCTGTCCCAGCTACTCCTGGTCTCCATCCACCCCTCACGCACATCCAGGCATTCCCTGGGGGAAGAACCTGCTCTGAATGTCCTATTTATGTTTTAATTATCAGCCAGCACTTGATTAATTAGCTGAGGAAGCAGGGGATGTTCAGGCCTGTGTTTGGGGCCAGGCAGCCAGGCGGGCCATTCGTTAGGGCAGGTTTGCTAATGACATTAATTAATGTGTCCTGCTGGGAGCTGCAGGAGCAGGGCAGGGCCGAGGGGTTTGTTCTTCTATCATTTCTCTGTATTTCCACCTATTTCATGTAGCAGAAACTACTGGAGTAACTCAGCACTGGATCCCATCCTACAGCTGGATTTTCCTTGTCATCCCCAACCTGATCCGTGTGGGAATGTCCCTAAAACCGTGTGTAGTGCTGGCTGGGAATGTCCCCGTTGCTGTTCTTGTGTGTGTCACTGGTGTGAGGGGCGTTTGTGGGGGATGCAGCCCCGTGTGGAACGTGCCCCGAGGGCTCTGTGGGGCCGTTCAGTCCCTGCCCTGCTTGAACCCCATCTCGTTAGAGGAGCATCGTGTCTGTCCTCTCTGTTTGTCCCACAGAGTCTCACTCGGATTGCAGGTATTTTTATTCCCTAAAAAAATAAACACCTTGCCTTTTTAAAGGAACTGATGCTCTGTTTATTGGGAGTTAACTCAGAAAAACTTGGAAAGGTGAAGTGAGGGAAAGGATCTTCATTAATGAAGTGATTGTGGAGCCACTTCCCCTCTACGGAACAGAAACGGGGTGGTCCCCCTGCTTTGGGGGAGTGCAGGGTCTTAAAAACAACCCAGAAAGGGAATATAACTAATGGAAAAAAGGGAATATAACTAATGGAAAAAAGGGAATATAACTAAGGGAAAAAAGGGAATATAACTAAGGGAAAAAAAGGGAATATAACTAATGGAAAAAAGGGAATATAACTAATGGGAAAAAAGGGAATATAACTAATGGGAAAAAAGGGAATATAACTAATGGGAAAAAAGGGAATATAACTAATGGGAAAAAAGGGAATATAACTAATGGGAAAAAAAGGAATATAAGGGAAAAAAAGGAATATAACTAATGGGAAAAAAGGGAATATAAGGGAAAAAAAGGAATATAACTAATGGGAAAAAAGGGAATATAACTAATGGGGAAAAAGGGAATATAACTAATGGGAAAAAAGTGAATATAACCAATGGAACTGTATTAAATCTTGGTGTCTTCTGCAAACTGTGCTACTCTGGAAGGGTTTTTATTCAGATTTTTGTTTCTGTATTAAACCCAAGTATCTCCTCAGTGTTTCCTTGCTCCTGGAGAGTTGTCTGTCCCTCACTCACCTGGCCACAGGTGTCTCCGGGCTGACTTCCAAAGCTTTCTGAGGAGCAGCCAGAGCTTCTGGAAGGAGTTGAGTCCAACCTTCATGAGTGCAGTGAAGAGATTTTTTTCTGATGGCTTCAGAGTGAAGAACCCACAGTCCAAGAGCTGATGGGGTCCTGGAAAAATCCTCTTTTATCCCATTCTTTTCCATCATGGATAGAGAGGTGTTAAATTTTAAGTGTGGACAAACTCAGCTGAGATGGGAAGATGCTCAGGAGGGAGATTCCAGCTACAAAACTTCCCTGTGAATGCCAGGAACAGACTCCAGACCCATTAGCCAGCCTCTGATGAAGGTTTTCCATCCTAAAAATGGGTATTTTCTATGTTTTAGGGCAGTAAAATGGGCCTGGCACCGGGGTCTCCTCAGTCCCTGGGTGTTTCACAGGCCTCTTCCCTTCTTGCTAATTTTAAATGTTCTTAATGCTGCCAGTGAAATCCTTCATTTACTCAATTAGACTCGCCTTGCATCTAATTGGATTATTAGCATTAACACTGGCTAGGATTGATAAAAGTGCAATTTAATTTGGGGGAAATTTGGACAGAAGGTGTGGTAATTGGAGTTTCTCCTGCCTGCAAACAGCTCATGGATTCCAGTGTTCTCCTGGAATTTGTGTTTTCCTTCCCTTTGGGGGCGTGGAGGGGATGGGGGGGATACAAAACCTCTCTCTCAACAACAGATCCTGGAGCTGTGGGAGAGAAGGAAGGGATCCAGTGTGAGTGGGAATCAGTAAAAATCTATAAATAACCAAAAACCCCATGGATGGACCTGCAGGGCTGTGGGATGCTGCTCCTGGATCCCTGGGAGTGTCCAAGGCCACGCTGGACAGGGCTTGGAGCAGCCTGGGACAGTGGAAGGTGTCCCTGCCATGGCAGAGGGTGGGAGAGGACAGATTTTAAGGTTCCTCCCAACCCAAACCATCCTTTTATCCTGTTTTCCAAAAGGGAAGGGGCTCCCCAAAGGCAGTGGAAGCAGAGAGCAGAACTCCTGGAGCTCCAATACCGCCAGAATTCCTCAAGGAATGACTCATGGAGGAGAAGAAACATGGTTGGATTCCTCCTTCCTTCCTAGCTCCATCTTTGGTGTGTTGATGCCCCAAACAAATCGGGCGTTCCCCTCAGCAGGGCCCTGGGAGGGATGCACGGTGCCCCCAAGGGCTGCTGAGCTGGGGTCCGTGCCCTCTCCTGGGTAATTCCTGGAGAACTCCTGGATCACGGTGCTGCTGGAGCCGCTTCCACGCTGAGTGGTGAGCAGGGAGAGCCCCTGGGGCTGAGCTTTGGAGTGCTGGGAGCAGATGTGATGGCACAGAGGGTGATTGCAGAGCCCAGAGCTGTGCTGGGGCAGTGACTGCCGGCCCAAAGGCAGGAGGCACGACAGCCCCACTCCCCAACTCTGCTGTCCCGACCTTGAGCACTGTTAGTAAATCCCTAATCCCCGCAAAATCATTTATTTGGGACTGTTTGGCTCTAAACTTTTAAGTGCTTAGCGCTGCTAAATCCACAAGCTCATTAGCTCTCTTCAGCTGCGTTAATAACGATAATCTCTTTAATGGAAGCAACTCTGGACAGGATTTACCTTCCCAAAAAACCTCATTGACTGGCATTAAATACCCTTCTGCCCTCTAATTCTTCCCCAATTAACAGGGAGCTGATCAGGAGCTGCTTTGCCCGGAGCAGAGGCCGGCTCAGCCCCTGGCTCGGGCCCTGAGCTCAGGCAGAAGGTGGAAGCTTTTCCCAACTCCTCGTCCTTGCCTGGAGTTTGAAGCATTGGGAATCTTATCCCAAATGGGTCAGGCTGGTCTGTCACCGCTCCCTGGGCTGCTGGTGGGGTTGATCTGGCTCTGCTGTTGGAAGTATCCCCGTGGGATGGGTGGAACAGGTTCCTGCAGCCGGAGCTCCAGGAGCGTGTCCCTGTGGGGCTCCAGCTGGGGGGGGTCTCGGGTTTGCCTCGTTAGGACTGGGTTTAATCTGCTCCTCACCACAGAGCTGCTCTTGTTCCTAAGATCTTCCTTGGTTAACAACTGAACAGCAGCGGCAACAACAGAAGAACAAGCAGTTTATCATTGATTTGCCATTCAAGGATTTCCCTTTCATCTCCAAGTCTCCTACATTTCACGTTTTCTAACACTTCTGTTGCCTGCATTCCCTTTTTTCCCTTTATAACACTCTGTCTTTTTAATGGCTGCTTTGATTTCTGTGGTTTGTGGAAGGGCTTTCCAGCCAGGCTTGGCTTTTGCGGCTGCAGCATCCCCGTAGTGGTCGCAGCTTCCTGACCCTCAGTGAAAATAACCCCGAACTCCCCACCCCTGCTCCAGGGTTCATCCACATCCATCATTCCATCCCCGCTGCTGCCTTTGGGGAAGTGACCTTTGTGAAGCAATAATCTCTTTTGGACTGAATTTGGAGAGGGAAACTCCAAGGAAGCCAAAAGTCGAAACCAAATCACTGCTGCCCAGTTTCCTGCGTTCCAGGCTTTCCAGGGGGAGGCTCCAAGCCAGGACTGCGGTGGTGACGCAGGGACAGCACACGTTTCACAGAGCACCCTGATTGCACTTCTCCCAGCAGTGGGGATTTTCCTGCTGGATAATTTGGGTCTCTCATTATCTCAACCATGATAAGGCTGCCTCAGACCGCCAGCCCATTCCTGCTCCGCCACCGAGGAGTTTGGAAGGGTTTAAAGGGAGCTGGATAAAATAGGATTGCACTTCCCAGCTGACAGCTTTTGATAAGGCCCCAGTGCTGCTCCCCGCTCCTTTTGTTTGCCCTGGGAGGTTTCCTGCCTTCCTGGGTCCTGTTTAGCTTTGGGAAGCCCTGCTGTGGTTCCTCCTGGCAGGTACAGCCGAGAGCGGCTCCGGGTGGAAATCCGGACCGTCTTCAGCACCTTTTGTCCTTCTGGTGTTTAATAAATCATTTTGGACGTTGCAAACGGCCATTGGTATCACTCTGAAAAGGGGAAGGAGGACAGGAGAGGGGCTGAGAGGGAATTTGAGTGCCTGGCAGCAACCAAGGTGAGGTAGAGGCCGGTGCTGCCCTGGCAGGAAGCTCAAACCGCCCCGTTCTCTGCGATTTCTGCGAGGAAACAGCAGGGAAAAAGCTTTGTGTGTGCTCAGAGGGGTCGAGCAGCCTCCAGCACCTGTCCCAGCCTCCCCCCACCCTGCTGCCCTCTCTATATTTACCCAGGGGGAGCTTTCCAAGAATGGAAGTGGTAAGATAAAACCCCAGAGGGGCTAAAATTAGCCCCGGCCCTGTCCCGCCGTGGCATTTCAGCTGTGAGCTCCACAGCTCCGGCCCCACACAGCCCTGTCCATCCCAGCTCTGCCAGATCCTCTCCTTCACTCCTCATTTTTGGGTTAAACCACGGGAGGACTCCCCATGGGACCCCCCAGGCCTCAGCTGCTGTGAGCATCCCCCACGCCCCAGGTAAGGCGGCAGCACCGGGACCGGGGCGGGCGCAGGAAGGGGACTGGGACCCAGAGGGACAAATGTGTGCTCTGTGTGCCCTGTCCCAGCCTCTGCTTGGGGCTCTGCAGGTGCTCAGACAGCTTCTGGCAGCTCAGGGGGTGACACCTACAGTGAGGGTGGGGAGGCCCTGGCACAGGTTGCCCCTGGATCCCTGGCAGTGCCCAAGGCCAGGTTGGACACTGAGGCTTGGAGCAGCCTGGGACAGAGGAAGGTGGCCCTGCCCGTGGCAGGGGTGGGATGAGATGAGCTTTAAGTTCTCTTCCAAGCCAAAAACCCTTCTGTGATCCCATGAACTTTGGGCTCTTCTGGTTGAGGTACCTCCCTCAGGTCCCCACACAAGAGCTCAGGCTGTCTGAGGAACCTCCCTTTGGAGATGCCATTTGTGTGTTCAGGAAATGTTACAGCTGCTCTTTCACTTTTCCACACCATTTCCTTGGAATGTAACTGGGAACGTAACTGTCTTTTGGACTCAAATCTGCAATAACCCCCCCACCCCATCAGCCGGCTGGGTGGGGTGATCCCAGAGCCCCAGAGCTCATTACCGGTGTCTAATGAAGAGCAGCAGCGTTAGGATTTCCCCCATTTCTCTATAAATTGGGCCAATGGGTGGCAGCCCAGCAGAGCTTTGCTGCCATCAGACCTGTCCCAGTTCGCCCAGCTGTGCTGCTGGCCCTGCTGGGGTCCCCCTGAGCCGGTGTCCCCGTGGGTGATGTGGGACAGGTCCCCCGTGACTGCCCCGGCACCCACGGGCTCGGCTGCACAACGAGGCCAATTGCTCCGTGCAGCTCCTCGGCTAATTAACCGCTTCCTTTGCTAATTAATTGCTCCGTGCAGCGCCTTGGCTCCTCCCCGGACGGGTCAGACCCAGCTCTGCCTCCGCCGCCTCTCCCAAGGAAACCCAAGATGCCTCAGAGCTGCCGAGAAATTCCTCTGCCCATCCCGAGCGTTTCCAGCTGCTCAGGTGCCAGCCGGGACATCCCATTCCCAACCCCGCTGTCCCGCGGCCCCTGAGGCCCCATCCTGTGTCCCGAGCCCAGCAAAGCTGGCAGGGTTCAGTCCCACTCGGCGTGATCAGCTCTGCATTCCCACCCTTCCTCCCCCCAAATCCCTCCCTGGATCCAGCCCTCACAAGGACCTGGAGCTGCTGGAGCGAGTCCAGAGGAGGCCCCAGAGCTGCTCCCAGGGCTGGAGCCCCTCTGGAGCCAGGCTGGGAGAGCTGGAGGGGCTCACCTGGAGAGGAGAAGGCTCCAGGGAGAGCTCAGAGCCCCTTGCAGGGCCTAAAGGGGCTCCAGGAGAGCTGGAGAGGGACTGGGGACAAGAGCTGGAGGGACAGGACACAGGGAATGGCTTCCCACTGCCAGAGGGCAGGGCTGGATGGGATGTTGGGAAGGAATTGTTCCCTGTGAGGGTGGGCAGGCCCTGGCACAGGGTGCCCAGAGCAGCTGTGGCTGCCCCTGGATCCCTGGCAGTGCCCAAGGCCAGGCTGGACGGGGCTTGGAGCCCCCTGGGCAGTGGAAGGTGTCCCTGCCCAGGGCAGGGGTGGCACCGGATGAGTTTTAAGGTCCCTTCCCACCCAAACCATTCCATGATTTTAGGGGCTCATGACACACGTACCCACTACAGCCCTGAGCTCCATTGTTCCCTCAGCCCTTTGCCCACGGGGATCTCCTCACCACGGTGCCAGGGCCATGAGCACATCAGCAGCATCCTCATCCAGTGTTCTTTGTCCATTTTTTGGAGACTCTTCCTTATGCTGAGTATTAAACTTACACTAAAACGCAGCTCTTGGTGCCAGGGGCTGGTTCTAACCCGGGGCTGGTGCTGGTTCTGCTGTCCCGCAGATCTTCGGCCTCATCCTTTACCATGAAAGCGGCACATGGAACACAGAGCCGACAAAATGAGCCTCATGGACATCAACAAAATGTTCTCCCTGCTGCAGCCCAGGGATGACGAGGAGGACAGCGAGGAGAGCGAGGAGCTGAGCCGGGCCGTGTGCGAGGACGATCACGAAACCCTGGACAGGCTCCTGTGCCAGGACAGGTACAAGAGGCTCATCAACCGCAGGAGCGGCTGGGGCGTCCCCAGCACCCCCCTGCGCCTGGCGGCCACCTGGGGCTGCGTGCGGAGCCTGCGGGTGCTGCTGGCCCACGGGGCCGAGGTGGACAGCCTGGACGTGAAGGCTCAGACCGCGCTCTTCGTGGCGGTCAGCAACGGCCACCGCGAGTGCGTGCGGGTGCTGCTGGAGGCCGGCGCCAGCCCCGCGGGCAGCGTCTACAACAACTGCTCGCCGCTGCTGCTGGCCGCCAGGGACGGCCACGCGGACATCCTGCGGCAGCTGCTGGAGCACGGCGCCGAGGCCAACGTCCAGGCCCGGCTGCCCGAGTGGGCGGCCAACTCGGTGGCCTGCTCGGGGCCCCTGTACCTGGCGGCCGCCTACGGGCACCTGGAGTGCTTCCGCCTGCTGCTGCTGCACGGCGCCGACCCCGACTACAACTGCACCGAGCAGGGCGTCCTGGCCCAGATCCGCGAGCCCAAGACCCTGCTGGAGACGTGCCTGAGGCACGGCTGCCGCAGCGACTTCGTCAGGCTGCTCATCGACTTCGGGGCCAACGTGTACCTGCCCAAGCTCCCCGCGGACGGGGCGGCCCCGCGCAGCGAGGGGCTGGAGCTGCTGCTGCAGGCCAGAGGTGACGTGGCAGTGTGCCCCGGGATGGAATGGGAACAGCTGGGCTCTGATTCCCTCTCCCTCTGCTTCCCAATAGCCTTAGCCAGGTTTTCCTTCAGCCTCAGCTCCCCTTGCAGCATCACTCGGCTGTGTGGGTCTGTGGCCGCCCCATCCCTGCCCCTGGATCCCTGGAAGTGTCCAGGGCGAGGTCGGATGGGGCTCGGAGCAACCTGGGATAGTGGAAGGTGGCCTTGCTCCTGGAATAAGGTGATCTTTAAGGTCCCTTCCAACCCAAACCGTTCTGTGAATCCATGATTCCCACAGCCTGGGTTTCCACTCACTCGCTGGGTTATAGGCTGCTTTTCACCCTTCCTCTCCTTTCTGCTGCTTAGCTTGGGCTCTCCTGTAGGGCCCAAGCTGAAAATCCTGCCCTCATTTCCATGTGGGGATGGAAGATTTCCTCCCCATGCCCAGCTCCCGTGGGAGCTTGTGCCCAAGTCCACAGCCCCAGCTCCAGCACAGAGGTTGAGTTTTCATAGGATCATGGAACGGTCTGGGTCGGAAGGGACCTTTACGATGATGATTTAGTCCCAGCCCTGTCTGGTTTGGTCAATCCATGTCCTTTCCTTCGGATAACGCCGGGCTGGAGGGGAGCAGGGCTGTGCATCTCAAAGGTGACCGTGTGATTTTCCTTCCACAGCTCATCCCAAATCCCTGCTGTCCCAATCCCGGCTGGCCATGAGGCGTCTCCTGAAGCAGCCCGGCCGCCCGGCCGCCCTCGGAGAGCTGGAGATCCCCACGGTCCTGGCCAAATACCTCCAGCACCAGCCGTGATTCCCAGCCTGCCCCCAGGGACACGGCTCCGAGCACCCCAATTAAAACCTGCTCCGACCCCTGGGAGTGAATCCCTGAAATCTGTGACACCGCTGGGGATTCGTGGTCACGAGTTCATTTTTGCTGAGGAGGACTCCAGAAAGCGGTGCCCGTGGGGAAAGTTGGGAAGGGAGGACGGAGAGAACAGGAGACCTCAGCTCCTGGTTTGCAGCAAAGCGAGGACAGAGCAGGATCTGATTTCCCTGGGTTTGCCTCAGACCATCCTTGCTGAGGGATTTCACACCTTTAGCTGATGTTGGTTGCAGAAGGGGCTGGGAAAGGGTGTGGAGGGCAGAGGGAGAGGAGCTTTTCCCTCATCCCTTCCTGGGGACAGGACCAGGCCCCCCCAGTGTCTGCCCCCACAGAGCGGCCTTGGCTGTCTCTGAACCCCCTTTCCCAGGGTGGGAGGCCCTGGCACAGGGTGCCCAGAGAAGCTGTGGCTGCTCCTGGATCCCTGGAAGTGTGCAAGGCCAGGATGGAGCAGCCTGGGACAGTGGAAGGTGTCCCTGCCCATGGCAGGGGGTGGAATGAGGTCCCTCACGATTCCACGATTCCCAGAGAAGTTCCCAAGTGCCTTCTCCACGCAGGAGGGGCAGGACTGGGGCTGGCCCCAGCCATGTGTGCCCACCCCAGTGGCAGCACAGGCAGGGGCTGGGACACGTATCCAGAGTCCCAACATCCCCACTGGTCTCCCTGCCCCAGCTCTGACCCTAAACATCGTCTTCTCACCCCAAAAGTGCTTCGTGTCGTGGCCCAAGGTCTTTTGGGATTGGGCAGGGTTGGGGTTTGAATTAAAAGTGTTCTGTTATTGGTACTGAACCGTTGAGGCCTGTCTGGTGGAACGTCCCTGGCAGGGCAGCCCTGCCAGGATCGCCGGGAAGGGACGAGGGAATCGCTGCGGATGGGGAATTTCAGGCTGGAGTGGGGCACCCCAGCATCACCTTTGTGCCCCTCCATCCCTCCCGCCTTGGACACCGGGATCGCCCTCACCACAGGGGCTGGAGGTGCCTTCCTGGCTGTTCCCTCAGCCAGGAGCTGATGGATAAATCCCGCTGCTCCTCGCCCGCTCAGCGCCCACCTCACAGGCGATGCTCTGGAGCACTTCTGGAACGTGTCCCATGGTTCATTCCTTCCTGCCCTGTGGCATCCCAAAGGGAAGCGCTCCCAGGCCGAGGCGCAGGGTCAGGGCTCCGTGTCAGCAGCTCCAAAGGTCGCTCTTGGCCAAACACAGGCACCTTCCTGCAGGATTTATGGGCTTGTGTCAGGGGCTGCAGGATCTATTAATCAGCAGCTATTAATTAGGCTGTGGGGCCTCTCCCAAGGGGAGCATTAGGGCTTGGAAGCAGCCGGGACAAGGCGCTGGGAATTGCTCCATGGGAATGATGACACCGGTGCCGCTTCCGTCCCCACCCAGCCACCACCGGGAACACAGCGGGAGATGGGGGCTGGGAGAGGCTGCCCCGCGGGGACACTGCCACGTCTGGTGCGATTCCC
>VZTD01002239.1:27689-43588 GCA_013397725.1 Rhagologus leucostigma
AGGGCCGGGCTGGGGGAGCGTCCCCGTGTGGGGCTGGGCGGGCCGGGGGTCCCTGAGGGTCACCCCTGCGGGTGAAACGCTGCATTTCATTGTTACGGTGCTGCTTTTTGTTGCTTTTAAACCTTATTTTTAATGTTTTATTCGTCGTGGCTCTTTGCCCTCGGTGCCCTTTATTTCATTTTTATTCATTTCATTTTTTATTCTTCTCCAGCTTCCCCTCCGCAGCAGTGCTGGTGCTGACGTGGAGCTGGAGAGAAATGATTCCCAAAAGGCATTTTTTAAATCCTGGCTCTGCCTCGTGCCCTTCCCCGGCTGTTTTCCAGCAGCCCCTGTCCAGGTGCAAGTTTGGGGTCATTTCACCCCCGAATTTTCCAGCAGCCCCGCACAGATCCAGGTGTGGGGGTTTCTTCCAGGCTCCTCTATCCAGGTCTCTCCAGAGGCTTCGGAGACACCTGGGACTCGCGGTGGGCTCTGGCAGAGCTGGAAAAGCCCAGTTTGCCGGTGGGGAGGCGGCTGTGCCAGCCGGCTACGCCCCAGCTGCAGCTTCCAGCGGGACAGGTGAACGTGAGGGGTTATCAGCAATCCCAGAATTCCAGAATCATGGAATGGGTTGGGTTGGGAGGGACCGTAAAGCCCGTCCAGTTCCAGCCGTGCTGTGGGCAGCGATGCCAGATCGATATAGAGGCAAAGCAAGCCAGACCTGAGGAATGAAAATAAACCTGGAATTGCGGGTTTGCTGTGGGGCTGCGGGAGCAGAGAGCATCGTTTGGATGCGTTTTTAATATGGGATCTCTGGCTAAACACCTCGGGAAGGTTTCCTGGCCTCCTGTCAGTCAGAGCTCAGCCTGGGGCGTTACAGCTTGGGAGCACATTAGGATGTTATTGCATTTAATTTCTCCACCCTCACCTCTGCAAAAGAAACGTGATGATAATTGTTTTATTTCTCCTGTTCCTGACAGCAGTCCAGGGTCAAATTTCATACCTACCTCTCTGCTTCTGGGATAATCTGATCAGGGGGTTCACAGTGGGTGTTTTTAATGCGATTCTCTCTCTCGCTGGACAGATTATTTTAAAAACAACTGAAATCTTCTATTAAAAAAGCCAGGGTAGTAACCAAAGTGGTTTTCCCCTGGACACGTGTGGAGTGAGGGCTGTGTCCTGGTTTGGCCTCCCTCAGGATGCTCTTTGGAGCCCGGCACGAGGGCTGGGAGGGGGTTTGGGAGGTGCTGGCTCTCACTTAAAGGTAGCCAAACTTGATCACCCTGGAGACAAAAAATCTGGGAAGCTGAACGGCTTGGAGCAAGGAGGCGCAGGGGTCAGACCTGCCTGTCCCCAGGGCTTCTACCCAATGGAGATGAGTGGTTTCCCTGCCCTGGCAGACTGGTAAATTGAAGCGACATTTTGGTGCCTGGATTTTGGAAGTGGAGGGAGAGCTTGGAGGCTCCTCCAGCTGGTGATGGAGCCCTGAGACCCCGGTGCCTTCAGCTCTGCCCCCCTGCGCTGCCGAGTCCTCACCTCTCCTCTTTCCCTGTGCCTCAGGTCGGCGGTGATGCGTCCATCCCTGCTCCCGGAGCACCACGCTCCCAAAGCCGCCGCTTCCAGCTAGATCCCAGCCCGCCCCGCTGCCATGGAAACGGGCAGCCCGGAGGAGCGGGACGGAGGGGACCGGCGGCGGGAGGAGGGCGGGGACGCCCCTCCCGACAGCGCCAACGGCTCCGTGGTGGCAGCGGAGCCGCAGCAGCCGGCCCCCGGCAAGCTGAGGAAAACGGCCTTCAGGCTGTTCGGGGGCAAGCGCAGCATCTGCACCCTGCCCAGCTTCTTCGGCGGCCGCGGCAAGAAGGGGCTCAGCAAGTGCAAGACCCACGACGGGCTGAGCAGTGCTGCCTGTGACAAGGGCAGTGGGACGCAGCTGGACAGCCCCTCGGAGGGCAGCAGGGATGGGCATCCCGGCCCCCTGCCCAGCTCCCGCAGCGCCCAGCTGGCCGTGGACACCGGTGCCAGGGGGGATTTGGGCCAGCAGGACAGCTCTCCCCCCGGCAGTATCGAGGGCTGTGACAAAAAGCCCAACGGGGAGAAATCCTCTTTCCCCAGACCCAAAAAAGGGCTGAAAGGGTTCTTTAACAGCATCCGGCGCCACCGAAAGAGCAAGGCTGCCGAGAGTGAGAAGGCAGAGCTCCCCGAGTGGAACGGGGACACGGAGGAGGCCGGGAATGCTCCTGGAATGGCAGTGGAGAACCGAGGGGCCACGGAGGGCAGGGGAGCAGGGCCGGTCCCTGAGGCCACGGCCTGCCTGGGGGACTCAGGGGCTGACCCCGGCTGTGGTGAGCCCACCGAGCCTGCGGGCCCCGTGGCCGATGGAGGCAGCTCTGGGGGTGACACGATGGCCGTGCCAGGGAACGGGGACGTTCCAGATACAAAACCAGAGGCTGAGGCTGCTGCCTGCGCTGAGTTTGACCGTGAGAGTTTGCTGCTGGCCTTCCACCCTGACTTCATGGACAACGAGCCTCCCTGCCTGCACTCCGGGGACCTGCTGAGCCTCATCCTGGGGGACGTCACCTCCCTGAAGAGCTTCGACTCCCTGACGGGGTGCGGGGACGACATCGCCGAGCCCGACATCGCCGAGAGCAGCATCTCGGTGGAGCGCAGCCGGGACGCCACCAAACGCAGCTCCTGCCTCGTCACCTACCAGGGCGGCGGCGAGGAGATGGCCATCCCCGAGGAGGCCGAGGAGTACCTGCACCAGGTGTGGGACAGCGGCATGCCAGAGGACAGGAGCTACGGGGCCCAGGTGTCGAGCAGCAGCCTGGAGACGCACGCCTCACACGAGGCCGACGCCCACCCCTACATGGGGGACACCATGGACGGCGTTGACCTCCTGACGCCCCAGAGCGACCAGCAGGAGTCTGCCCCAAACAGTGACGAGGGCTATTACGACTCCACCACGCCAGGGCCGGAGGATGAGGCTGGAGAGGAGCTCAAGAAGGACCGACTGCCCCGGGACAGCTACAGTGGCGATGCACTTTACGAGTTTGACGCCCTGATGAGCCCCTCTCACGGGGAGGAATCCCTGTTCGAGGGCAAAGTCCCACGCCAGGGCATCTTCAGCTACTTCATGGACTTCTGCCTCCCTGCGGAGAAGAGCCTGATCCAGCAGATGATGGATCAGAAAAGAGGGCTGATGGAAACTGAAGAAGAGGGGCTCGCAGCCATTCAGAAGGAGTTGCTGTACTGGGAGCTGCAGAGGGAGCCGGTCCTGAAACGCCTGGATGTCTCCAGCAAGGAGAAGTGTCCCCGGGAAAAGCAGTGCATTGAATGTAAAACTAGAGCAGCCAGCTCCATTGGCAAGAGTCAGAGTGGCCTTGGGAACGAGCAGGTGGCCTCGCACACCCCGGCCCGGGCTGTCAATGGTGGGGTTGCAGTGGCTAGGGCTGAAGATCCAGAGTGGAGGGATTTTCCAGGGACTCTGTGTCCGGAAAACTGTTACAACAGCCAAAAAGCCCCCGGAAGTTGCCTTATTCAGCTCACAAAGAACAACCCGGGGTTCGATGCAGACCTGGACTGTGGGATGTTTGGGGACTCCATCCAGGGCAGCGTGGCCCCAGCCAAGGCGGGGGTGTTCCCTGGCTACAGGCTCCCGGAGCAGGAGCGCAGCAGCGGAGCAGAGCCCAGCTCTGGCGAGCCCCAGGTGGGCAGCGAGCCCGAGCACGCCGTGAGCTTCTCGCAGGCTCTGGTGGAGTTCGCCAGCAGCGGGACCCTCTTCTCCAGCCTCTCCGAGAGCCTGGGGAGCTCGGCCTCCAGCTCATCCTTCACCCAGAACCTCCCCGCCCTCCCCACCATGGTCACCTTCGACGTGGTGGACGTGGAGCAGGACGGGGAAGGGGAGTGCGAGCAGCACCCGGAGCTGACCGCAGGCGAGGACATCGCCGAGGCCTTTGACGATGGCTACGGACAGAAAGAGTCGTTGGCTGAATGTGACGAGAGAATGTCCCCGGGCTTCTCCCCGGGCTCCTTCCAGAGCTGCAACTGGGGGGTGGCCAGCCTGCCCCGCCACCTGCGCCTGCACGGGCTGAGCCCCTCCATGCCCGCGCCGCTCTCCGTGGACCGGAGGAGCCGCTCTCTGGACACGGAGAGCCTGGAGTTCGAGCTGGCCGAGCCGCAGGGCGCCCGGAGCGGCCCCCAGCCCTGCCGGCTCTGGGCCAGGCGCGAGGCCGGCAGGAAGGACTCCGCTGGAGCCAGGAGGAGCAGGAGCAAGGAGGAGGGCGAGCTGGTGGCTCCTGAGGGCGGCTCGAGCTGGCCGGGCCTGCGGCACCTTCAGCCCAGCACCGACACGGCTCCCGGCGGGATGGAGCTCTGGGGCTTCGCCCCGGCCGGCGCCGTGGAGAGCGTCTGGGAGCCATCGCAGCCGCCAGACACCGCGTCCCCTTTCCTGCCTCTCTCCCGGGGTGGCACCGGGGAGGCTCCAGAGAGGCGGCCCCAAGAGCCAGAGCTGAGCAGGCTCCCGCTGCGGCCCTCCAACCTCCCCCTGCAGCCCGAGGCCAGGCGGGCCCGGGAGCCGGCCGGGTCCTACCGGTACCATGGGGACGTCCCCAAGCTGTCCCGCTTGTTACTCCTGGGAGAAGCCGAGCTGCCCCCGAGCTTCGGCTTCACCTGCTCCCCGGAGCACCGCGCCAAGGGCAAACCCGTGGGCATCGCCCAGGGCGTGCCGCAGCATCCCGGCGGGAGCGGCGGGGACCCCGAGGGCCTGGAGCGCTGCCCCGAGCCCCTCAAGGGCAGGCCCACCCCGGGGCACGGCGGCTGCCGCGGTGCCGCACTCAACGTCACCGACGCCGAGTAGCTGCAGGAATGTCACCGTGTCACCGAGGCCGAGTATCTCCGGGAATCTCACCATGTCACCGAGCCAGGGGGTACAGGAATGTCACCATGTCACCGAGGCTGAGTATCTGCAGGAGTGTCACTGTGTCACCAAGCCGAGGGGCTGCAGGAATGTCACCATGTCACCATGCTGAGGCTGCTCCGGGCAGGGGTGAAAGGGGGGCAGAGGGCACGGAGGGAGAAAACCGGGAGCTGGCAGTTTGGGGGGGACTTGAATTTGAGCTGGGCTGATGCTCCTCTCCTGCAGCCATCCATGGCCTCGCCCCTGTGGATGCTCTGGTGAGGTTTGGAGCTGCCTCCAGGATTCCTCCATCACCACTGAGGCACTTCCTGGTTTTCCAGCCGTCTCCAACGCCACGTGCAGCAGCAGCCCCTGGCAGAAGCTGGTGTGGCAGGTTGGGGTTTGTGCAGGATTGGGGCTGGGGGAACAAGCCTTGGGCAGACTTTTGAGGGAAATGGGGCTGTTTTCCTCTTCTTGGTGAAACGTTTTGGTTCAGACTCACTTTGAATGTCTTCCACCTCGGGCTCAGTCTGGGGAGCTGGGAGGAAGGGTGCCGCTTGTTCCAGAGCGAGGACGGGGCGAGGCAGCTGGAAGGGGGAACTTTGCAGCAACGTTTTTATTTATTTGATTTTTTCCTTGCCCCAAAGGAAAGCAGGAGCTTTTGTGTGCGTGCTGATAACGTTCTCCAGGTGTAGTTTCAGTTTGCTCAGAGAGATGTGCTGTCCATGGTGTCCTTTTGAAGAACAAAGTGTTGGTCCCTTCCTTGTTGTGGTCTGTCTTCATGGTGCAGAACTCCTGGTGGAAACCTTTCCCGTGCTTTGTCCGGGCTCCTGGCCTCTCCTGGGCCATGGGGACAGGGATGAGGCCTTTGAAATAAGCTAAATTTGCATCGTGCCTGTAGCTGTGAAGTGGCAGATGCTGTTGCTTTCTCAAAAGGAAGCTTTGTGGCTTTTTAATTTAATTTTATTATTTTACGGTTGTTTTCTTTGCATAAACCCACAGCAGGAAAGTTTTGTGTTCGTTGGAATTTGGGATGGACCGCAGCCACCTTGGGCTTCGCAGCTTCCCCCTCCTGCCTGGAGGGAACAAAAAAGCTGGGAGTTGTTGGAGGTTTGGGATTTTTTGCCTCTTTGAAGGAACGTGGAGGAGGGACACAGGCTGAGGGGACCCTACAAGCTCCTGTGACATCTGTTCAGGCTGCTGGTCCCCCCGTCCTCCGTGATCCCAAACCCCCTTGGCTCTGATCCAAACCCCCAGGCCATGACACAAAGCTGCTTCCCTGTCCTGTCCAAGCTCTGTGTTCTGATTTAATTCCTTACCAGTGATTTTTGTTTCCCCCCCACCATTGCCCTTTTTCTGTTTTTCTTTGCAGCAGAGTTTGTAGCACTCAAAAAAATCATCCCAAAGTGGAAATACCGGAGTTTTACCACATTTGTGGAGCGAGGGATGGCTCTGCCTGGGCCGGACTCGATTTTGCTGCTGAGTCCTGCCCTGCTGGGTCACCTCGTGCTGCTCTCCCGCTCCACATGGCTGTGGCTCCATCAGCTGCTCCCTGCCATCCCTGGATTTCCAGGCACAAGGAGCTGCTTTGGGTTTGATGGGGTTTTTTCCCCCCAAGCAAAATGAGGTCTGGATATTCCTTTTGAGAAGAGATTCCTTCTGCCCTGTCCTTGGATATCTGGGAAGGAGCAGGGAGAGGCAGAGCCGGGCTTGGTTCAGCCTCTGTGTGTGGTGTGATTTTCCTGCTGAGGCAGGGCAGATCCATCCGGGCATCCATGGGCTCAAACCTGAATTTTTCCGTATTTTCCCGCCAGTCCTGCTGCGGGAAGTCCCACAGGAACCCGCTGTGCCACGGTTCTTTTCCCTCATCCCTCTGGGGCACCGGAGAGGATTTCCTGGGACAAACCTGGCTCTTGGTGCCACTGCCACACCTGGAGAGGAGATCGTGGTGAGCCAGGGGAAGGTGCCCTCCCTGGGAGGTTCTCACCTCATTAGCACAGCTGCTAATTAACATTGGATATCCCTCCCTGGAGCAAGGACAGGGTCGGGTCTGTGGCCATCTCACCGCACTCCCAGCACACAAACCAGGGGCAGACCGTGCTGGGGACACCACGGGGACATCGTCACCCCCCTCACGCCCCTGGCTGGGTTTAACCCCTGTTTTATTTCCTTTCAGCGTCTCACCAAAGGCATCTTTGGGTTCCAGGCTCTGTAGCTTTGTTCAGCCAAAGTCCTGCTGAGGGCTGGGAATGTCTGGGTGCTAAATGAATGTTCCAAGGTGTCCGTGGGAACCCTGGGCTTGGGTGTAGGTACGAGGTGGGGAGGTTCAGTGGGAGCAATACAGCCAAGGCTTGCTAATCTGACTTTATACCAAAGGTCTCTCCTCTTAATTCGATGGGAATTCAATGAGGCAAATATCTCTGTAATTCAAATGAGTTTTCCTAACGCAGTTTAGTCACTGATTTGCTGGATTATTGGCAGATTCTGCCCCATTAACCCAAAGAAATCAGAATTTCCAGTGCAGTAACTCAGCCTGTAAATGATCGCTGTGGTAGGGATTGGATTTCACTGCCTGATGAGCCACTCTTCCCAAAAAACCCCACTCGGGATCCGTAGGAACAAACCTGGTCTGGAGCTGGATCAGTCCAACACTGCCTTACCCGAGGAGCTCACATTTGGGGGTGGGCACTGAGGCTTCTTATGCAAAAGGGCTTCCCAACCAGAAACCGGTCTGAAAAGTCAGGAATAGCAGATGGTCCTGCCAAGGTAATGAGGAAAAACTCGAGGAATTCGCCTGTCCCTTGCAGGGAAGGCCTTGCCTGAGGTGAGGAATGGGGCTGTGAAGTTGTGATGAAACCAGTGCCGTTGGGGTCGGCCTGCCAAGAGGTTCTGTGTTGCATTCTGGGGACTTTGGGGTTTCCTTTGGTTTGTTTGTTTTTATACACATAAGAAAACGGTCGATTTTCTCTATTTTTGTATAGTTTTGCATTTTATAATCATGGGGAAATTTTACAGACTGTTCCTTTACTCGTGTGTCTTGTCTTTCCAAGTGGTGTGGTTTGCTTTTCCCATGGAGAAAAGGCCATTCCTGCTGCTGCCGTGCCCGGATCCCACCCTGCTCCCCCAGCAGGGAATGGGGGCCTCTTCCCAGCCCCCCAGCCCCTCACCAACACACTTTGCACACACCTGAGACGTCCTTAACCCCCCTCTGTCACACCCAGCTGTCCCTGCTTTGCTTTTCAGTGTTGTTTTTAATCCGAATTTGTGGATTTTGGTGATTTTTCTCTCCAAGTGTTGTAAAAAGCCCACAGGTTTCAGTTGAGGCTTTCCCTGCTGTCTGCTGATGTTATTTTATCCAAAATCGGGGCTTTTCTCAAATCCCTGTGCAGGAGATGCTGGTGGTTGGTGCATGGAAATGCTCTGGGACAGGTTTCCTCTCCCCTTGGTGCTCCCTGGCCGGGCTGGGAGCTGGGATTTCGCCCTGGTGCCTGAGGATTGCTCCTTAAATAATCCTGGGATTAGCAGGGCTGCCCACCTTCTCCTCCTCCCTGCAGGGAGCTCCAGCCCTGTGCTCCTGCATCACTAAAGCATCTCCCTGGAATGATCCTGCCTTGAACTTCGGGATCAGAGGAGAGGAGAGCTGCTGGAATGCTAAAATCCAGCCCAAACCAGATTTTTCCCCCTTTTTTCCCCCCAGCAGAGCTGGCAGTCGCCACTGACTTGGCTCTGCAAAGATTTTTATGTCTTCTCATTAATAATTTGTCACCTAATGGTGCTTTTAAAAGTTTTTCTTGGTTGGGTTTGCCCCATTCCCAGCACAGGGATGGACGGGAAGGTTTCTCATCAAACATTCCTGGGGCACTCAGACCCACCTTCCACATTCCCTCTGCCCTGGAATTTTGTGCTCCCTCTCCAGCTGGGGCCTCCTGCTCTTCTCACCCACATCGGGTCACCCTAAAGCTCCATTTGGGTGAAGTGAGAAACGAAAATCCCAAAAAGCCTCTCAGTTGTAAGGAAATAAGGAATTAGCCCTTGTCCTTGGCTGCCCCATCCCGCTGCCAGGCTGGCAGCTCCTCCCGGGTGACCAACCTGTCTGAATTTGGGGTTTTTTTGTTTCCTTCCTGCTCTCATTGCTACTAGTCCTTTCAAGTTTTTAATGTATTGATTGTGTTTTAAAATGAATGTTCCTTTCACTGAATTCTAATGAATAAACTGCAGATTTTTAGAGAACATCGGGTTTCACTGGTGGTTTGGTGTTTTCCTGCTCGTTTTATCCTTGATTTAATGTTTTTCTTCCCCTTCCTCTCCTATCTGTTGGTTGTTTGCCAGTGAAGTGGATTTTTCCGTGGGAGAAGGCAACAGAGACCCTTTGGAACAGGGTAAGGCTCCTCAAACCCTGCGTCATTAATGAGCCCTGGAAAAATCTGTCCTTTAAGGCTCCGGAGGCAGATTTTCCCTCTTCTCTGGGCTCCAGCAGTGCCAGGGCTGAGGTGGGTGACAGGGAGCAGAGATTGAGGTGACCCCACCTAGCTGGGACATCCCCTGGGACGGCAGAGAAGGGCTGGGAGGGATGGTTTGATTTGGGATCCTGCTGGATGTGTTCCTCAAGTGCCTCCCAGGATTTCAAAATGCGTTGGAAGACCCAGGAGAAGAATCCTGCCCTCCCCTCCTGCCCTCCCCGGGCAGAAATTGAATTTGTGTGAAGCTGTAATTATCTTAGAGCCTGATGAGCTGCGCCCTTAACGAGCTCCGAGTGAGCCGGGGGTGCCCTGGGGAGGCTTTGTCCTTTCCCGCTGCGTCCATTGGAGATTCCCGGCCATCCATCAAGCTGGAGGGGAGGGCAGAGCTCTGCCCCGGGGGTTGCGAGCCTCTCCTCCTCCTCGTGCTGCTTTTCCTCTGTCCCGAACCTTCTCAGGCAGGAGGCTCCTCTGGGAATGCCGAGTTTCCATCAGAGCTCCCCCTCTGCTCCCTGGGCCTTCCCCAAGGCTGCACCGTGGAGAACTTTCCCATTCCCAGCCTGACTCCATCCCTGTTTCATTTCAGAATCAAACAGGCTCTGTCATGGCCACGGATTGTGCTCCTGGACCAGCAGGCGAGGCTGAGCAGCAGCTGGAAAAGCCTCCCTGAGCCTTCGGATACTCTTCAGGCACCTAAGGAGCTTTTCCGACAGCCCAGTGCAAATCTCCTCCTGCTGTGACCCCACAGAGAGGGCTCAGGGCTGCCCCAACCCAGCTCTCCCCTCGAGCAGAGGTTGCTTTTTAATATTTTTCAATGTTTATTCCATTATATTGTTTTCTGCTGCATTCCAGCTGGGAATAACCGCCCTCATCCCACTGGAAAAGCCTCCAGCAGCTCCCAGCGCTCTGGTGCAGAGGGGCGAGGCTGTGGCTTCTCCTTTGGGGTTAAACGAGGTTCCCTTGCCCCAGGAGCAGTTTTGCCTGTGGCACCTCTGCGTGTCACAGCTCTGGTGGCTTTTACCCCAAACAGGAGCTGGGGGAGGGGGACTGAGCCGGGGATTGAGCCGGGGCTTGGGGCCGCTCCATCCCTGCTCTGTCCCCAGCACCCCTCCCACGGGACCCTCTGCTGGGACCTCCCCACCGTGGGGACAGCGAGGGACAAAGGCAGCAGCTGGGGCCACCTCTGCCAGCGAGCAGACAGGGACCAGCTCGGGGCAGAGGCCACCAGCCCGGTGCTCCTGCGGGATGAGGCTCCTGAGCATCCCTGATTGGATTTAGGGAGGGGAAAAATCACCCAGGCAGGGCAAGGGCAGAGGGCAGGAGCCGGCAGCTGCTGATGGATGAGCTCTGATGAATTTCCTTCATTTTAAACATGGAAAGAGTCTTGAAGGCAACCAGCTGGGAAAAATGACACGTGGGGCTGGGGCAGCACTGAAAGGCTGGAAAACTCAGCCAGAGGAGGCAAAAAAACTGTGGAAAGGCTGGGAAAGGGCGTGGGTTGTGTAAACTGGGAAGGCCTGGGGGTGCCCGGGTCGTGAGCTCAAAACTCAGGCTTCAAATTCTCCCTCTGGAGTTGGGATCCCATGGCTGGGCTGTTATTCCAAGCACCCTCCCTGCATCCCAAAAGCTTCCTGGCTCAAAGTGCATTCCCCAGAGCCCCGGGGTTCCCTTTCCGGATCCCACTCTGAGGTCTGAGCCGGCAAAAGCTGCGAGGGCATTTTCTCCCGAGGACAATGGCAAAGCTGGGATTCCCTGGCAGGGATGGGGTTATCCAGGGGATTCCTGGCTCACGCCTGGGGCTGTTTAATGCCCTGTGGTGCCCGGGGAATATCCCCCCTGGCTTCACCCCTAGCGAGGGGCAGCCCTGGCAGGGACTGGGCGTGGGTGAGCAGGGGGTGCTGGAAGCCCAGACTGGCACAGGGATGCAGAGATGGATTTCACCTATCCCTGGGTGGTTTCCTCCTTCTCCCACCCCCTTCCAGGAAAAGCCTGGTGAGGACGGTGCTTGGGATGGCCCATCCCGCTGGGAATGCTCCAAACCCTCAGCTCTAATTGCCTCCTTGTAAACACAAATTGACTCGTTTGCTGCAAACAAGTTCCTGCTGACAAAACCTCGCTGGAAGTCAGCAGTTGGCATCACAGGGATGTCTCTCACACTTTGAAGTTTTTCTTTTTTTTCCCCCCTTTTTTCTCCAAAGTGATTTGAAGAGCGCCGACACAACAACTTTGTGAGGGAACACGGAGGGGTTCGTGGCACTGCCAGGGCACTGCCAGGCTCCGCAGGGCCCTGTGCCCAGAGGCTGCAGGGAACCAGGGTCTGGCTGGGCCTGGTGGCCTTTTTTGTCACCTGCAGCTCGATGGCAGCACCCAACTCCTGTCACCTGGAGTCCTTCCAGTGGTTTGCTGTCACCCCTGGGCCGGCTGCTTTAGTTCCTTCCCTATTTCCATGGCCTCTTCACCCATCTGGATCAAGTGAAGCTCATCCCATCCCATCCCATTCCCACCTGATTTTATGGGGTCAGTTCCCAGCTGGTGGCTCCCACCGGGTCAGCACAGCCAGGGACAGCTCTGGGATACCCATCCCGGGATTCCTGTCTGGGATACCCATCCTGGGGACACAGCAGTGCCCCCACATCCCCACAGCCACCCTTTTTGGGGGTTCCTGGGTCCCCCCACAGCTCAGCCCCGAGGTCCAACCCCCCAGGGCAGCCACCAGCCCCGGGTGCCACTTCCCAGGAGTCGCTCCATGCTGGAGGATTATTCCTAATCCCCCTATTTTTAGAACAATGCTGACATCTGTTTAATGCTGGAGGGATTTGGGGAAGAAAAAGACAAACACCAAAGAAAGAGGAGCAATTTTCTTTCTGATGCAGGAGCTGTCAGTGAAGGGGGTTTTGGGTTTTTTTGTGGTTTTTTGGGTCTCTTTGTTGAGTCGTATTTGTCTGTGAGGTGGGAGGAGGGAAGGAGGAGTCGAGCCCTAAGGAATAGCTCCGAGGGGTTGTCCTGGCTGTTCTGGGCATGGAAAATTTCGCAGCAGCAGGGCCAGGTCACCCTGCTCCCCAAAATCAGGAGCTGTGCAGGCTTTCCCCAGGCAGGGGGATCCCCTGAGCAGGGCACACACAGAGCTCAGAGCAGCCCACGCATGAGCAGGAGCCGGAGAGCGTCCAGGAGAGCTCAGCGTTTGGGAAAACCCTTCGGCAACACCGGGAGGGGCTGCAGGCGTTGGGGACCCGTCCCCTGCCCACCCTGAAGGGCCTTGGTAACCAAACCCCAGCTCTTTGCAGGGATTGCTTCCCCTCTGTGGGGAATTCGGGCCGGTTTTGGTGCTGGGCTGACCTCTAAGGGAGAGCTCCGTTATTGCAGCTCCTGGAATCCCGGAATCCCAGAAGGGCTTGGATTAGAAAGCCCTTAAAGCCCATCCTTGGGCAGGGACACCTTCCACTGTCCCAGGGGGCTCCCAGCCCCGTCCAGCCTGGCCTTGGGCACTGCCAGGGATCCAGGGGCAGCCACAGCTGCTCTGGGCACCCTGTGCCAGGGCCTGCCCACCCTCACAGCCAGGAATTCCTTCCCAACATCTCATCATTTCCACATGTGGAAATAACCCAACTTTCACCCAGGAACGTTTGGATTCCCTGGCTGCCCTGGGATGTCCCGGAGCGGAAGCAGGGCAGGAGCTGCCGTCTGCCAGGCACCAGCTTTTCGTGCGTTTCCTCCCTTTCCGTGCTGCCAATAAAAGAGAAAATCCTGTTTTCCAGAGGAGGGCGGGCTGGGACAGGGAGCGCCTGAGGCAGGGCGGGCTCGGCACGGGTGGGAGGGAACACTGAGGGGCTGGAAAATCATAACGAGGATTTGATGTCCGAGCACTGCCCGTCGTTTCAAGCAGAAATTTGCCAAAAAAAAACCCCCATCCTATTAAATGGGGGGCTGAGTTCCTCAAGAAACTGCTGGAGCCCCTCTGGAGCCAGGCTGGGAGAGCTGGGGGTGCTCACCTGGAGAGGAGAAGGCTCCAGGGAGAGCTCAGAGCCCCTTGCAGGGCCTAAAGGGGCTCCAGGAGAGCTGCAGAGGGACTGGGGACAAGGCATGGAGGGACAGGACACAGGGAATGAGCACAGCCTGACAAAGAAACCCCTGGTTTTTCGCTCTGGAATTCGTGCTCATTTGGGGTGAGCTGCTACCACTCCTGGTCACATTGCAGCTTTCCAGAGCCACCGGCTTCTGGGACAGGAGGGTGGCGGCTGAGAGGGGAGGGAGAGGCGGCATTCCTCACTGTTTACTGCAAGAAATGACAGCACGGCGGGGAACCGTACGGCCGCTGTTCCCAGGGGTGCCGTTTGTGCCTCAGGGTGTGTCGGCCACCCCAGCTCCACTCTGGGGGTGCTGGATCTGCCCCCTGGCTGGGGTTTGAGGGCGCTGGAGGGATGGGATGGCAGAACCATCCTGCTGGATGAAGGAGCTGCCTCCACCACCTCCAGCCACCCCGGGTGGTGCCGGAGCAGCTCAGCAGCTCCCTGCCTCCACCAGGCTTTCCTGAGGATTGTGGCTCCCTCTTCCCGTTCCAGGAGGAGCTGCCAGGACTCCAGGAAACCTTTCCAAGGTCTGGCTGGGAGTGGTCGTGCTGCCGCTGAGGTGTTTGAAAGTTCGCTCAGGGGAGAGCCAGGGCTGGGAGCTGCGGGGCAGGAACCTCCCCAAACACGAGGTACAGGATTTGCAGAGGGTATTTGGCACCTGAGGGCGCTTTCCAAGGTGGGTGGGAGACTCCCCATTGCTCTGAAGGCTTTCATTTGGAATTAGGGGTTTTCTCCAGTGCGGGTTTTACCTCCAGCAGCATCTCCAGGGCAGCAGTAGGTGAAACTCCACAGTTTCAGAGCAGGCTGGATAAATAAAATTATTTCTTTCAGGCTTAAAACCAGCTGCAGTATTTTGCAGGGTGCTGGGACCCTCCGTTCTCCCCTCTTTTCCCTGCTGGAGCAGCACCACCGTACAGCCCACGGAGGAGACGGATCCTGGGGGGATATTTCTGGGGGATCCGGAGATAAAAGAGCTCTTTGCCAGCATTCCATTGCGTTTCCCACCTCTCTGCAGCTCCCCTGGCGTCGGGATGAGCTGTGGCAGGAGGGTGTCCCTGGAGAAACGTGTCCTGCAGCTGGCCGTGCCCCCACCCCGAGCCCCCGGCGTGCCCGTGGCCGGGCCGGGGCTGTCCCAGGGTGTCCCGGTGGCTCTGCCCGGATCCCGGAGCCGCTCCGGAGTGGCAGAGCGTGAGTCAGGCTGCAGAAACCTGCCCGGGGCTGCTGCCGGCTGCTGCCTTTGGAGGCCGTGCCCATCTGCAGCGAGCACGCTGGGACCGGCCCGGGCAGAGCTGCCGAACTGGATTAATGGTTTGGCACCCCCGGCACGGAGGAGCGGGGCTGGGGAGAGCCCCGGGGGCTCCTGCCCGGCCTCTCCGGCTCGAATCCCCAGCCCTGCTCAGGGGGGTGATCCCACAAACGCCATGGAGGCTTTGGGATGAGCTGTGGCAGGAGGGTGTCCCTGGAGAAACGTGTCCTCCCAGGGAGGACGGCAAAGGACGGACGCCAAGGTGGGGAAATGGGGCTTTGGGTCCCCTCGTGTCACCGAGGGCTGACTCTGGCTGCCCCCTCTCTGCTCCGTCTGCCCTGCTGGCTCCCAGCACCATCTGCTTTGCAAATGCGGGAGAGCGCAGCTTCCTCCTCCCCAGACAGAAATGACTGAGATTGCAGCAGGTTCGACGTTAAAAGCGCAGTTCCCAGAATCCCAGGCTGGGGAAACGGGGAGAATTTGGGTGTTTCCCTGATCTTCCCTCGGTGCTGTTTTCCTGAGAGGTGTTTGCAGGGCAGCCGCAGGAGATGGGGATTAGTGAGCGGCTCTCACAGAGGAGCGATTTGCTGTGACTTTAGTGAGCGGATCCCACCAGGATCGTCCCCTCCCGGGGCACAGAGGGGTGTCGGGGCAGGCACCGGGATCCTGGAACCCCAGCCCTGGCTCTCATCCACCCTGTGCTATTAATAACCCCCTGTGAGGCTGCCAGGCCGGAGGAAATGGAGGAAGTGAAGTTAATACATGGAAATGTTTCCTTGTTTTCCCACTTGCTGCTCGGCGCTGGCCTGCTGCGCCCTGTCATTCTCGCCCAGCCCGGGCTGTGCCTGGGCTCAGGGGCTGGGTGGTGCTTCTGAGAGAACCCAGTTTGGGAAAAAGTGTTAAAGAATGGGAATTCTGGGGATACAAGGGGGGAAAGAACTGCTCAGGTGTGTTGGAGCTGCTTAGAAACAGGGAGGGGGCTGTTCCTCGGGGTGAAGGGGGGAGAAGGCCCCTTTCCTTGTGGGTTTGGGGCCAGTCCCGTGTGGGATGTGGAGCCTGGAGAAGCGGCCCGGGCTGTGCGGGGCCGGGGCGATGCTCCGGGACAGCCCCGCCGCGCTTCCCACGCCGGCAAATCCCTTCCTGCAGCCACCGGGGCGGGCTGGGCCCCCTCAGCCCCCTTCCCACCTCTCTGCCTGATTCCTGCCCGATTCCTGCCCTTCTCGGGGCAGATGAACGCTGTCCCGGGGGGATGGAGG
>VZTD01002239.1:48299-121948 GCA_013397725.1 Rhagologus leucostigma
GCTCGCACCTTCAGGCGCTTTTTAAAATTTTTTTATTTTATTCTTCTTTTTGGTGTTTTTAAACTTTTTTGAATTTTTTTTTCTTTTTCTTTTTTTTTTTTTTTTTAACATTTCACCTTTCCGACTCCAGCGCAGAGTTTTGCCCTGATCGCCGGGACCGCGTGAGCGTGCGGCGCCGAGGCCATGCGGTGAGCGAGGTAAGAGCCGGGCTGGCACCGGGACCCCCGACCCACCCCGGACCCCCGTCCCGGTCCCGGCGTGGGGCTGGGGCTGACCCCCGGAGCCGCGACTTCAGTCAGAGCAAAGGGTCGCGCCGCTTCTCTTTGTGTTCTGACCCCATAAATCCTTGTCACCCCCGCGCAGGTACCTGCAGGACAAACCGGCCCGTCCCCCAGAATGGTCCCAAAGCCGTGAAGTTCTGGTTAGTTTCGCAACCCCCCCTTTTTTTATATAACATCACGTGGGAATCTTTTCTTTGTTGGGGTTTTTTGGCTGTGTTGGAGCTGCTGAGGAAGCACCAGCTCGAAGCTGAGCGGGGCAGTTCCTGCCGCGGGCCCGGGTCTGGGTTTATTTTGCTCCGCGTGTGTCAGAATTGAGCGGTTTGAGCCTGGTTTTACACTCGTGTGAACTCCCGAAGAACTGGGTCATTGCTCGCCCAGGCTGATTCAAGGCGTGTTTGAGTCCGGGAGAACATTTCTGTGGGCTCTGGTGGGAGTTCCGTGGTTGGGAGCGTTCACTTCTTACTGGTTTTAGTGGTCTTGGGGAAGCTGATGGGGCAGCCTCAGTGAGAAAGCCTTACTCAGGTATTTACAGAGCCTGGCTGGAGGGTTCCCGTTCCCACCTCCACCTCTGTGCGTTTGTTTTACACCTGAACATTTATGAGATGAGAGATTTCAAAACGCGGGGATTAATGGCTGATACCACCTCCCTGCTCCTCCCTCGGGTTTTGTTATAAAACAAGGCACGGCTCCTTCCCCGCAGTGACGACAGAGCCGGCACCAGCTCCGTGTCCCAGGGGACGGGGCTGCGGTGCCCAGGTCAGCCCTGATCCCACGGGCTGGGCGGTGACAGCTTCTTAAACCCTCGCTCTGCTGGCTCCAAACGTCCTGTAACTGTTTAAATCAAGTATTTATGGAATGCTGCTCACTCCCTCCGCCGTATCGGCTCTCATTGGCTTTGGGGAAGGTAAAATTGCCAAATTTAGGTCTGTTACAGTAAGTGCTGGAGCAGGTGGAGGCTTTGCTGCAGCCTCTGCACAGAGGGTTTGGGTGCCTGGTGCTGGCAGGGTGGCTCTTTCCAGTGGCGTTTGGTGCCTCACTGACCAGACAGGAACAGGGAGTGCTGAATTTCTGCTGTGCCCACCTCATTTTCCTGGAATTAGTTTGATTTCTGTGCATTGCAGGGAGAGCTGAGCAGGTGTGTATGCTGGGATGGAGAGGGGACACTGTGCTGCCCCACATCCGGGGCATCCAGGGGAGTTACGGACTCGGAGCAACCCCTCGTGTCCTCCTGTGTGACACTGACGGAGCAAACCCTCGTGTCCTCCTGTGTGACACTGACGTGCCCGCTGGGGTCTCAGGGAGGGCTCTGTCGTTGAGAGAGGTGACAGTGACCTCGCTGCCTTGCTCTCCTCCTGCACAAGGAGCTGTCCCGGAGCCCAGGAGCTTGTCCAGGCAGGACTCCCAGGAGCTCTGGGTGGTGCCATCGCTGGCACAGGTGGGATGGGGTGGTCCAAGGGAAGAAGCTGCTGGTGGGGAGGAGGAAGAGGCAGGTGCATCATCACAAGGGGAGGGGAAATGCCTCCTCTCCTTGGGGGAGCCTCCTGATGAATTCAGCTGGAAGGGCTGCAGAAAGGTCTGCTTTGGAAAGAGGAGTCTGGGAACTACGGTTGCACTAAAAGCCACAGGTGCAACAAGTTGATTTCTGATCCTTTGCTCCATTTTTGGTTCATCCCACACCTGTTTCAAACGTTATTTCTTCCCGTCCTGGTTCCCAAGCACCGGAGGCTCCTGCCCGCTGTTCCCACTCGTTTTCCTGAGTGCTAATTGCTCTCACCGTCCTGTTCAGGGGTTTTTTATTCTCTCCAGCTTGCAGTCTCCTGTGAAACTTCAGGTGAAGTTCGAGAATGGGTTTGCTTTTTGAGTTACCTTACTAAGCCTCAGAAACAGTCTCGGGGATCCCAAGGAGCTGAGTCCAGAGCTGAAAACCCCACAGTTAATTACTGCAGCCCAGGGACACATGGAGCAGTTATTTCTGCCTGTATTCCCCCAGCTCTTTCTGTCTTGTGATCCCAAAGACTTCCCCAATTTTTGAACTGATACCAGCTGGTTTAATAAAATTCCTCTGCCTCAGGATGGGTGGGTGCTGCTCCCACCCCTGTCCCTGCATGGGCCGGGTTCCTGCTGGCACCACGAGCCAGGGATGTCACCACGTGTGCTGTCCCTGCCAGCTTTGTTTCAGGGCATAACCATCACCAACTTTGATTTTTGTGGGGTGTTTTTTATGAAGAGTTTGTTGTATTTGGCTTTCTTGCATCCAGCACGCAATGGCTATGGGAAGGAGGTTATTTCTGGGTTGGTGCTGACATCAGGGCACGGTATTAATTTTCCGTTAAATGACAGATTTATTGGAGTTTTCTTCGTCTGCACAGTCTGACCTGAAAACCTGAGTTGGAATTTGCCAGAAGGGGGCATTTTGCAAACATCACAAAGGATTTTGGTGCCGGGGAGATGGGCAGGGTGAGCTGGGCTGGAGAATTAGGCAGCCATGCATGTCTGGGAACCACGGCCTTTTGGGGAAAAGTCTTGTACAAATAAACACTAACAAATGAATTTTGGGTTATTTAGTGCTGAGGGCTGAGTGCAAGGAGGGCAGTTCCCAGTCCTACTGCAGACACTTCCCTGTCCCACTGCAGCCAGGCAGTTGTTAGAAACTGTGAAGTAGCCTTGGATTTTTTTTTTTTTTCCGAAGGAATCTCTTTAAAAATGCATTTTCCAGTTATCTCCCAGTAGCTGTTTCTTGCTGTAGGTTGAACTCTGAGGGTTCTGGTGTTCTTGCATGAGATTTCTCTGCGCTTCCTTTTGGGAAAGAGGGTGTGGAGCCCCCAGCTCTGTGTCCCCTCAGCTGGAATGTGTTGCTGAGCTGCCCGATGCTCATCCTGACCCAGTAAAGCCAGTCCTTCAGTGTGGCACACCAGGAGCTGTGCTGGGGCTCTGGGGTTGGTTTTTTGCCTGGGGTGTGTGTTGGATTTGGGCTCGCAGGCAGTGCGTGCTTTCTGTCCTCGCCTCTTCTGTCCCCATCCCAAACCCAGAGCCCCTCTTGAATCCTGGGGTCGAGGCTTGGCTTTCTCTGCCCTTCAGCATTTAGCTGCTGCAGGTGCAGGGGGTGTTTCAGGGGCTGCTGGGCTCAGCCCTGCCCTGTGCTCGGCCACAACCTCGGCTGGTGGGAGCTGCTGCGTGGGTGGGAACCTCATCCTGTCTTCAGCCGTGGGGAGAACACGGCAGAGACAGTTTGGGTGAGCTGATGGAAGAAGTGGGGTGAAAACCTTGTTTCTGCTTCCCCGGTTTCCTGTTTGACGTGCCAGCTGCTGGGTCCCAGTTTTGTGCGCTAAATCCAGCAGGAAGGGACTGAATTTGGCCAGTTGTGCTCATTCCAGGAGGTCTCATGGAGGTGCTGGAGCATCCCCAGTTGTTCAGGATTGCTGCTAAACCAGGCCCAGGTGCCATCACCTGTTTCTTGAGCTTTTTCCTTCTGCAGTCAATGCTGAGCTCTCTGCACATCCACAGTGATGGGCTTCTTGGGGTGATGGGGAAGGTGTGCAGAAATCAAATCTTAAAAACACCTTCCTGCAACCACTCCCTTCTTCCCAGGCTCAACTTTTCTCCCGGTTTCTTCCCTTTCTCCCCCTCAGTGGTGCAGGGCGATGCAGAGTGGTGGCTGTGGCCAGCTCATCACACCTTGGCTCTGCCCCTCCTTCCTTCTCAGGGCGCTCCTTGCACTCTTCCCCTGCTCCAGCCTGGGATCACCCACTGTTCCTGCTTTGCTGTAGGAGCTTGTCCTTGGCTTTTCTCAGTGTTTGGGGCTGTGCTGATCCCTCATTCCAGGCAGAAGCTCCAGCAGGGCAGCACTGGAGCATTTTGGATGCAGTTGCTGCCTCTGGTGCCTGATGCCATCGGCTGCCCTGTCCTTGCTGCACCTGGGCCACTTTCCAGGAGAGATGGGGAGATTTCCGTGAGGCTCCTGCACCGCTCAGGTTCACCCCAGCCTGGAGATCCGAGCCTCCCAAAGCCCAGCCTGCTCCGTGCTGCTTTCCCAAGCACTGCAGGATATGAAACATCCGTGAGAGAGAAGCCAGCTCCAGATGTTGCAGAAGGCTGCTGTGATAATGGGTTATCCACAGCCATTCCCGGGCTGGGTGGCTTCTGTTCTGAGCTGCTGCTGTGGTTTTTTCCCTGCTTCCCAGCCTGGGCTCGGTTGTGGTGCTTTCCCTGTTGCCAGAGGAGCATCCCAGCACGGCCAGGAGACTGGAGGAGCTGCCGTGTTCCCGTGGCAGAGCTTTCCCAGGGTGTTTTCTCCCGGGAGCTGGCGCGCGCCGCCGCACAGGAAATTCTGGTTGCACCATTATTGCGGAGCCTATTGTTTGGGGCGAGGGCAGGATTCGGGCTTGCTCACATCCTCCAGTGTCTCGCTGTGCTGAGAGGATGTGGTGGAGTGGCCAGGGCTGCCGGAGGAGCGGGGAGCTCCGAGCTGGTTTTGTGCGGAGTTCGCGCTCAGCCCGGATCCCTGCGATTCTGCCCGAACCCGCCCCTCTGGTTTTTCATGGGAAACCTCGGGGTTAAGGAAAACTTGGGAGTGAAGATGAAGCAGGGCATAGTGCTTTGGGGCAGTTTGCATCACCCGCTCCTGTCTGGGGGTGATGTGTGGTGGACGCATGGAGCAAGGTGGTGTGGAGCTGGCACACCTTGAGGGAGGCAAAATCGGGGTTTGGGAGGATACAGACCCCACCAAGCGCCGCCTTTGAGATGCTAGCACACGTGGCCTGGGTTCCAGGGTGTGTGTAGGCAGGCAGAGCACGTGGCAGCTCTGTTTTCAGCTGCCGCAGCCTCGTGGCGTGACCGAGGCCGCCTGTTCACCTGGCCGTGCCTCAGTTTCTTATCGGCGCGTTGGAGCGAGCTGCTCTGCCTGTGTTTGCTTTCACTTTGCCTTTTTCCCTTAACTAATCTTTGTGGCTTAGATGGTTGGCAGTGATAGCTGCCTTTCCCAGGCCGGGCTCTGCGGGTTGCAAAAGCTGCTCCTCGCTCACCCGTGTGAGCCGCGGCTCCTTTCAGGCAGGGCTGCCTGGGATGTTTTGGCTGCCGGCAGGAGCGGGAGGATCCCAAAGCTTTGCTGTCCAGGCTGTGCGGGGATGGCTGCTCCCCCTCCCTGGGTTTTTCATTCCCTTTCGGCTGCCATCCCAAAAGAGGGAAAGCACCAAGCCGGGGCAGGTGTAAAGAGCGGAGCTGCACATGTGATGTTCCTCTGCTGCTGCACGCCAGGGCAGAATTCAGCCTGGAAGCTCCCGGGGCTTTTGCCTGAGCTTTTGCTGCCCCAGTAGAGCCCTGGGGAGGCTGTGCAGGCAGCCAGTCCCCTGTGCACAGGCTGCACAGAGCTGCCCTGCACCGGCAGGGAATTTGCTGCTGGAATTCTGTCCCGGTGCAGCGTGAGGAGGTGTGAGCCCTGTGGATCCAGGAGCCCTGTGGATCCAGGAGCCGCAGGCTGGGGTGCTCACTGCACGGGCCGCAGGGTGAGGCCGTGCTGGATTGCTGAGCGGGGTGGCTGAGCTGGCACGGGACAGGGAACCGAGCGGCTTCTGTGCCGTGCCCGTGCTGCCACGTGCCTGGCAGAGGGACGGGGAGCCTGGCAGCAGCTGTCCCGTGTCCCTCAGCTGAACGAGCCACACTGGCAGTGGTTGTCGCTCATCTGCTGCTGCCGCTGCTCTCCCGCTGGCACAGGGCACCAGCTGATGCCGTCCCGCTGCCGCTGGGCTGGCATTGTCAGCCGGGGGCCTCCCGCACACTCGGGGCTTGTTTGAGAGAACCGTTAATCAGTTTAAAGCTGCCCCGTGGCACTCGTGGCTGTAAGAAGTGCCCATTGTGTGCGGGAACAACGGCGCCGATGTGAGTGAGCGGCTGCCCCCGGCACGGGAACTGTGTCACCGGAGGGGTGAGGTCACACGTCCTGCTGGACTGGGGTGGCTGCGGAACCTCCGCGGCTTCAGCCGGGCGTTTGGGCTTCACCACGGCACCCTGTGGCCTCCTTCGGCCAGGCTGGTGCAGGGGGTGGCACCAGGGTCCTGCCTGAGCTCAGCAGTGCGGCTGAGAGCGAGAGGAGGAGGAGGAGGAAGAGAGCATCCACTGGGTGTTTGGGCAGTGAAAGGCGTTGGGTTTGCACTGAAAGGGCGCTTCCCATCAAGCACCCCAGAGTCTGTTACCATCTTCCCATCCCGCCCTTGCACTGTGGGGAGCTGGATGGCATCCCTGGGTGCAGAGCATGTCCTAAACTGGGTTTCTGCATTGCGTGCTGGAGCTGGGAAAAGGCTGTGAGAGCAGGCAAGCAGCACACCCCGCGTCCCTCTGCAGTCACTCTGGGAGCATCCACTTACGGATAACGGGGAAAGAAGAGTAGGGCTCGAGGTGATGGTCTTGGCATTTCCGCAGAGCGCTCTGTGCCCCGTGGTGTGGGTGATGGCAGCGGGCTGAGCGTGGCCCCGTGGTGTGGGAATGCTGAGCGTGGCTGGGATGGGTGCCTGGGAGCCCACCGGAGCCTGGGGAATGCTCTCTGCGCCCTGTGCTCTCTGTCTCTCTGTGTTTTCCAGGGAGATTTTACACACTGCTGGCTGATGAGTTGACTTTTTGTGGTATAAGTCCTGCCAAAACAATTTCTTCCTGTTATTGCTGCTCCAGTTTTAGAGAAGTGATAAGAACCTTTTGCAGGGACCTGGTTTCTCCCAGGGGCTCTGCTGCTCTGAGCTGGGAGCTTTGAGCAACAGTTCCAGGGGTGACTTTTCCTCAGTCCTTCAGCTGAATTTCCAGGTTAGATTTAGTTAAATGGTTTAAGGAGCATCTGGGTATAGTCTGTGTTGGGTCTCTCCACAGCCAGATGGATCTGGTTCATTTTGGGTGAAATTTCCCATGAATAATCTCTTCAGATGCCCATGGAGGTGGTTAGTGAAAGGCACAGGCCTTGAAGACAAGGCTTGTGTTAAAATGTATTGAAATGAAAGCTGGGACAATGAGAGGCTTTGTTTGGATGTGGACTGGAGTTGTAGGACCATCCCAGGGCTCAGCCCTGGTGCCTTCAGCTGATGGTTCCTCTTGTCACAGCATTTTGTTTCCATTCCTGCAAAGGCACATTTTTAAGGCCAAACCTTAAATATTCCAATGAGAATGAGAGTGGATCTTAAACCCCCTCCTGCTTGGTTTTTAATTCGTTTTGAGTGAACAAACTGAATCCAAAGCAGAGCCACCAGAAGCACAGAATCGCAGAGCGGTTTGGGTTGGAAGGGACCTCAAAGAACACCTCGTTCCAAGCCCACGGGCAGGAACGCCTTCCTCTGGAAGGTTTGCAGGGCTGCAGCGTGGGCCTGTGCCAGGCAGTGCTGTGCCAGGCAGTGCCGGATCAGCTGTGGTGACTTACGATAAAGGAGTAATTCCGGGTTTCCCGGCGGCAAACGCAGCGCCAGAGCTGGGAGGGCTCCGCCGCCGCCGGGCAGTCGGGGTCGAATGGGCTGCGCTCCCGCTCCTGAGAGCGGGCTGCCGGGAGGGAGGGAGGACAGGGAAGGAGGCAGTCAGTGCCTGGGGTGAGGTGCTGCCCCTCTGCGCGGGCTGGCAGGGCTGCCCCAGCTCCTCAGGTGTGGGGAGCGGGGCTGCAGGAGAAGTGGGGGCCACAAAGCCCCTCGTAAGTGCAGACATTTGAGCCGTGAGGGTTCTGCCAGGAGAGAGGGAGCAGAGTTCCTCAGCTGGGCTGTCCACAGGGACCTCTGGCCAGGTCTGGTGCTGGGAGCTGTGCAGACAAGTTGGTGTTTGTGAGCAGGGATCTGCTGCAGCAAGAGCCAAATCTTCGCTTCTGACCCTTCAAGGGTTGATGTTTTCTCACTGTGGGATGCAGCAGCACTGCCTGTAATTCTCCAAGGAATTCTTTCCTAGGAGCTCCTCTCTGGTCTAGAATTGATCCCTGTGACTTCTTGCCGTAAGAATTAAAGCCAAGCATTTAAATAAACTTCTGTGAAGATAATGAGTTGCAGTAGGTAGAAGTATGTGTATGAAATGGAAGTAAATAAATGACATTTCAGGGCATAGCCCAGCCCATGGTTGACGCAGCTAGAAGCAGTTTTCTCCAAGACACAGATTATTCCATAATTGCTCCTTAATGAAGTTCTTGCCTCTTTCCTGTGAAGGGTTTGCCCTTGTCCGGAGCATGGGAGGAAGCAGCAGGTTATGTGGAAGTTATATGGTCCAGGCTGGCTTGTTTGTACTCCTTAAAGCTCCTCTATGATGAGTGGGTTTTGCACCCATAAAGGATGAGGACAACAGCATGAAAATGGTCTTTAGGAAATACAGGGAGTCTATTCCTGTGATTTCAGGCTGGAACACTGGGAGTGATAATTACTCTGTAATCTCTTCAGGCACCTTGCTTTGATTCCTGCGAAGTCTCACCTTTATTTACAGCTACAGTGGCAGTGTGTTTAATGAGACAGACTTTACTTAAAGAAGATTTTCTTTTTGGGAAGAGCTTTACTGCAGGATGCTGCAGGACAAATCCATGGAACACGGATTGACTGCTGGATGCTCCTTGAGGCACTGCTCGGAAGATCCAAAGCATTGCCTGTCTTCCCTCAAACACACAAAAGGAGGTGCAGCTTTGGCTGGAAGCAGGAAGAAGCCATGGATTTAGGTGGTGCTGGAGGAACTTCCCTGGTTCTTTCTATCCCCTCTGCTGCGTGAGGATAACACATTGCAAGGATGAATACTGAGATCCCTAATTTGAGTTTAGTTTAGGCACCTAAATACGTGTTGGAGCGTGTCAGTGGGAAATCTGATTTTGCTATTAAAGGCACGGGTCTCCCCCCTGGGAAGGAGCTGGGTTAGGGGTGTCTGGGAGCGTTTTCTGTGTGTACAGGAGGGTTTCCAGAGAAGCAACAATCTGGGACAGGATCTTCTGGGACAGGATCTTCTGGGACAGGATCTTCTGCAGAGTCCAGCCAAGTACCCTTCAGAGCCTGCTGTTCATCTGCTCTTTTGCTGGTGGTAGCGAGCTGGGGTTCAGCCTCCCGTGGCTGCAATTGTGATTTCTAACTGCGGAGGTGTGGGGACAGCACGTTTTAAGCTGGATAAATAACAGCTGGGTCTGGTCTGGTGGCTGCGGAGCTGCATTGCTGGAGAGATGGGTCAGAACTTTGTGTTCCTGAGCTGGAAGGGACCCACAAGTCCCAACTCTTGGCCCTGCACAGGACAACCCTCAAAGTCACCACGTAACCCAGCTCCCAGATGAGATGCTTAATTAATTTATCTCTTCCTTTGCCCCTTCTCTGCTCGTACACCCAGCTGCCATTGGGAGCCAGGGAAGGGGCAGCTTGGGAGGGAAGTGCAGCACAAGCTTCCGTCAGGGCTGGAAACCAATGAACCAAGGGCGATGCCTTGGACCTGAGGATCACAAAGATTTCAGTGGGTTTCACTGATTTTCACTGGGTGCTTCATTCCTGCCCTCCTGGACCTGTCCTGTCCCCCCCGGGGGCTGTGGGGCAGAGGGGTCACTGCCTGGGCTGTGTTTCTGTGTCCGCAGGCAGGACTGAAGCACCCACCTGCCCCCGTGCCAGGGATGGCTGTTTGCAGCCCTTCCCAGTTGCTGTGTCCTTCAGGGAGAGCATTTCTGGTACGCTCTGTCAGGTTTCTTGATTTTCTTGCCGCGGGTGGTTGTGAAATAGCAGCTGTTCTGCAAGTGCCACTGCCGGGCTGGCACTCGTCTGCCTGCGAAGAGGGAGAGTGAATTAAGGACAGCCAAGAAAAAGAGGGATTAAAGGCAGTGGAAGATCCCTCTGGTTCTGTGGGAATTGAGTTTTGCTCAGGTTTTCTGCTGGACAAGCCCATATTCTTTAATTTTTTTTTTTTTTTAAGCACGTCTATTGTTTCCTCTGAAGGAGGAAGGGGTCACTTTTTCCACACTGCTGACGTGAGCGGTGAATCACAGTGGTTGTGGGAAGGCGCTGTCACTGGGGCCAGTAACCTGTCACAATGTTTGCTGCCTTCATCCCGATGCCCTGAGGCGCTTCGCAGCCCGTGTGCCAAAGGGTCGGGCATGACCAGGGCTCAGAATGCGCTTCTGGTGCTTCCCGAGGGGGTTGGGCAGGACCGATTGACTCCTTAAAGATGCTGATTCCCAGGCAGTGCCGTAGCCTGGGGATGGGAGGGCATTTTACTACGGGAAGGAAACGTCAGCGCGTAGCAAAGACCCAGCACGCGGCCTGGAAGCCAAGGGGGTTTTGCCTTGGTGCTCCAGCCAAGTGAAAGGCACGGCTCCGGAGGGACACGTGGAGAGCTCAGCGGGTTTTGTGGGTGCTGGCAGTGCTGGGGAGCTCCTGGGAGCCGGGGCTGCTCCTGCCCTGCCTGTGCAGGCAGGTGGAGCCTGCGTGGGAGTTCCTGCAGCTCCTGCACCCGCTGAGCAGGGTTTGAGCCCCGGCGCTGAGGAAACACGAGCTGGGGTGCCCTGGCTCACTGCACCCTCCACAGGGTGCGCGTCCCTGCAGAACTCATATCCTTGTCTTTTCCAAGGGTTTGCGGCCTCGTGCCTGGCTGCTGTGGAGCTCCAGGGCTTTCCAGAGCTGTGGAAGGGTATCGCTGCTGCTCAGCCTTGGCTGAACACTGTCACCTGTAAAGAATTTAGGTGTGTGTGACATGAGCTGGCAAATCAAGATGTTGCTTTTTTGCCTGGTAGCAATGTTTGGATATCCACGCCGTGCAATTTCCTGCAGAAACTAGATACTGCCTGCACGTGTTTCCCGAACTGTTTGTGTTTTAAAGCCGGGGTGAAGTTGCAGGTGTGCTCGGCTCATCCTTGGGCCTGCACCTCAGAGGGGATGGGCACTTTCAGGGTGACTGGTCCTGTCCTCCCTTGCTTGTGGCTTTTTTATAGACCTTTGCCACACATGGCAATAAATTCACTTGCTGTTGAAAAGGAGTCACTGGAGAGGCTATAGAATATAGAGAATATAGAAAAGGCTGAAATAGAAAGGTGCCTCATACTCAGAACACAATTTTTATCTCCTCGTAAAAGGATTCAGGTTTTGTTCCATAAATAGGGACAAAGGGAGCCTTTAGCTGCTCCTGCTCTGCTGAGTTTTAAACCCTAAAAAAAAGGGGTGAGCACCCTTGGGGAGAGCAGGGTGGGCAGGCAGAGGAGACACGGCTGTGTGGCCACCTGTGCCTGCACAGCCCCATCCCTGTGGCCGGGGAGCGTGGCTGGGGCACAGGCGGGGGAGATGAAAAGCTCATCAGCAGTGATGCTAATTGGATGCGATGTCGGTTCCCTGCGTGGCCCAGCGGAGTGTGGCCGGCTCGAGCGGGCCCTGGAGCGTGAGCAATGGGAGCTGACAGCCCCTTTTGCGGGGCAAAGCCGCGCTGGGGACACCGTGCGTGGCCAGACGGGGGCTGTGCTCCCGGCGTCCCTTCACCTCGCCGTGGTTGCTTTAGTGTCCGTATGGGATCGTCCCGGCGGGCTGGCATTGGTAAACTCTGGATTCGAAGTCTCGGGTTAGGAGATGAGGACCAGGCTGGGCTGCACAAATGCAGGATAACTCATCAAGGGCAGCGTTCTCACCGGGTCTGGGCTCCACACATCGCCCACCCACCCGTAGTTCCTGCAGAGCGTCGCTGTGTGCCAGCCTGGGCTCAGCGTGTGCTGCTGGTTGGTGTGCAGTGCCCCTGGATGCAGATAAGGGTGATTTTTCGTTGTTGCTGTTGGGGGGGAAGGCAGCGGAAAGGCGTCTGTGTGTCTAGGAGGCACCTTGTGACTCTTGAGGGTTCTGTACCAACCTTGTGAGGGAAAAGTAAGGTGCAGGCAGGTGTCAGACTCCTAAAAGTTCTCTGTGTGACCCCTAAAAGTGCCTCTCTGGGTGAAAGGCCCCAGCCTGAGATCAAGCCAGGCACGTGGCAGTCACTATGATTTTCTAGAAACACCAGATTAGTTTTTTCATGTGCCTAAAGGCAATTCAGTGCAAGGCCACCAGCCTTCCTGAGCTGGATATCCCGGAATGCTGCGATGGGCAGAGGCGCAGCAGGTGTCACTGGCCTGCTTGGGACACCAAACCTTCAAACACCCACAAACTGGGTTGATTTTACTGAAAAGCAGTGTAGAAGATTCCTCAAGGGGTTGTTTGCTGCCACAGTCAGAGATATTTGTACGCCTGATAGCTGGGGCTCTAAAGTGAGACTTGTCACCAGTTTCCGAGCGGGGTGGGGAGATGCCTCACTTTGTAGCCACAAGGCTGTGCTTGGTGAGTTGGGTTTTCCACCATGTGGTGCCTGGGGAGTTGAGAGCCAACCAGCCCCTGCCCGGTCCTGTGCTCCTGTGGTTGTGTCCAACTGAGGAAAAGGGGAAAGGAGAACGGGGGAAATCCCACCCATGCAGCTGAGAGGAACGGGTCACTTGGGATCTGTTTGGAGACAGAAATAGGGCTGGCAGTGAGACAGTGAAGTAGATGTAAGGTGTCCTTTGACGTCACCAGGGCCACGTCAGGGCGTTGCTGAGTAACCTGCTGAAATGATCCTTGGAGGTGTTTGAGCAGAACGGGTTGCTGCCTGTGCTCCGGGTCTCTGCATGTGAATTTGGGGCTGGCGTGGGCACCCAGCTCTTTGTTTCTAATCCTGATCTGAATGTGCTGAACATACATTAGCACAGAATCCCACATTGGGAGGTCCGTAACTATGGCAATATCCTACAAACGTGACCCTCCTCTCCTCATCTCCATGCTGGCATCGGCGAGCTGCCGTGTAAGGTGGCACTCCTTTTTTCTAGTAGTAATTCCATGTCAGAGAGGAAATATAAATAAACTCCCCAAACAAAAGAAGCAAGGAAAAAATAATTCTTTCAAACATTTGAGCAGGAACAATAGGGTAGGATATGCACTCTCTGGGGAGGGCTAATGGCTGAAACCAATAGGAGCACAGTCTTGGTCTGTACCTAGCCCAGAGCTTGGCTCAGCGAGGATTATTTATAGCAAATGTTATGGCAGAAGCATGTGTGACCTGTAGGCTCCCGGCGAGGGGAAGAGCTTTCCTGTGCTGTCTGGGATACAATAGACAATTATTTAGACACTATCTTTGTCCCAAGATATAAACAATTAAACGCTGGCTACTGATTTCTGCTCTGATGTTCAGACCGTGGGCAGCCGTGATTTCTTGCTTAGGGATTTGTGGAGAAGGCAAGGGTTTTTAAGAAATGTCACAGCTCTAAAGTTCCTGAGGCATCTCTACTAAACTGAGTAGCTGGGAATGCAGAGTAATGTCACAAGCACCACGAGGTTGTTGCTTCCCAGCATCCTCCCAAAGGATGGCAGCCAGTGGTTCAATATTGTTCAGCTGACATTAATGGGGTGTGGATGGGTGTAGACCCCTGAATCTGCCTGTTCTGTTGTGTTTTGGCTCATCACTGTGGTATTAAAGTACCTACAGCTGCTACTGGATAGTAATTAAATGTTCTTACATATAATTAACTACTTTCAGCTGACTACCGAACAGCTTAAATAATCTACATGTAATGGCAGATATTTCTGTATTAGAATGGTGACAGTTGGTGCCAAATAGCTGGGGAGGTTGGGGAGACAGCTATTGTGCATCAAAACAACCTTGTTTGGCACGTGACTCCTTCTTCAGGCTCCCTCCTTTTCCTGCGGGTCCCTGTCCACCCTGGGTGCCAATACCAAAAGGATTCTTTTGGATCTCTTCAGGACTCACCTCAGTTTTATTTTCCGTAGAGCAGAAGAATTTAGAATTGTGAAAAAGGGGGAATGCGGAGGAGGGTGCAAGGGGCGATGCTGCCACGGTTCAGTGGGCAGAGGGTGAGTCTGCGTCTGCAGCTCCTGGGTTGGCAGTGTGAGTCTGGAGGAACATTTGGCACGGGTACAGTGCCGGAGCTGTGCGGGCTGTGTGAGAGGCTCGCTCTGAAATCCACCTTCAGCAAGAACTGATCTCTGTTCGTTGTTTCATTCCAGTTGTATTCCAGGGCTTTTCTGCCTCTGTGTTTTTTCCTTGAGCTTCTCCTGCTCAGCTTTGCGCAAGGAGCTGGGTGCCGGCTCTCTCTCCTTCCCGGTGTGTATAAAGCTGTTCCTGGCTTGCTGCAAGGTTTTAGGGCTCCATGTGCTGCAGAGCCCAGGACTGGTGTCCCGTTCAGCTGTCTGCAGTGCCAGCCCATCTCCCACCAAGCCCCAGAGTGGAGCTGTGGTGTTTGCAAAGAGCTGGTCCCTGCCTGGCAGCACCAGCACCAGCCCAGTTTGTCTGACAGATGCAGTGGAGCAACTCTCTCTCTCTCTGTCCGTCGGCCGCGGGCAAAATGAGTCTCCTGCTCTAATTTCATTGTGTTTAGCCACCGCACAAACTCTAAAGCTCCCTGAAATGGGAAGGAAGTAATGTTTAAATTATACATGAGTGAACTGATTTACTCAGCCTGAAGTTTTGAGTTCCGTCCTTATAAATACAGGGCTGGAGCTATCAGTCTGTGCATCCATCCGTCTGCCCGGTGAAGATTGAATTAGCAGGAACACAAATGCAGATCCAGGGCTGTAAAAGCTTTGGCTTAAACCAGTGCAAACCGTGTGGGGCAGACGCTGCTGCCACGGGGAGCGCGGCGTGTTTGCCTGGGGTTAACTTGTCTGGGAGTCTGCCCTCAGTGATGGAGGAGACCATTGCTGCAGGGTCCCTTCTGCCACTGGCAAGTGGTGTAGTCACCATCCCTGGAAATACTAAAAAGGTGTGTGGATATGACACTTGAGGACGTGGTTTAGTGGTGCTGGGTTGATGGTTGGAATCGATCTTGGAGGTCTTATCCAACCTTGATGATTCTGTGATTCTAAAACTCAGTGTTTTGATAATGTCTGTCCACTCCTGACTGGGAAGGGATTCAGACTGCTCCCCTGTCTGCCTCTTGCTCCTAATGAAGGGGTTTAGCTTCCTGTGGAAGGGATTTTGCAGACCATGTAAAATGCTGCTTCAATTCTGTGGTCGCTTCCTATGGGCACCGGCCCCACGCTCCTTGGGGAGCCCAGCGCCGGAAAGTCGTAACTGGGCTCGCTGATGGCCTGGAGATCCCTTTTGCAGATGTTTCACCCGGGTCTCTCCTTCCACCTCTGTTGAAATAAATGAACAATCACGCTGCAGTGCTGCCATGCCTGGCCAGGGCCCGGCGGCAAACCGTCCTCCTTGACCCACAAACAGAGGATGCTGGGTTTTCGTAGGGGCTGCAGCGGTTTGTGGGGTGGGGATCTGCTGGCAGGGATCTGCCAAGTGGGCAGGGACTCGATCATCAGGCTGCATCCTCAGGGTGTGCTCTGTGAGCAAACACAGCTCTGCCCTTGGTCCTTGGATGCGGCACCCAGAGAGGCTGAAATGTCTGCGGAGACATAAACAGAAAGGGGGAGAAGTCACGATTCTCTCCCTATTTGTTTGACCTAAATACACTGAAGTAACTGTACCCCATGAAAGAGATAATTTCCTGACGCTGGAGAGCTTAACATCTGTTTCCTCCCATTTTTTTTCAGTGGTAGAACATGGTAACGGAAGAACTGGCGGGGTTTTCTTTCCTCTTTTTCTTTTGTATAGCAAGAGGCGCTGCATGCTTGGGCTAAATACGCTCTCCGAGAGCAGACAGGTTTCTCTCAAGGGTTATATGATCATTTGTTCTCTATTTTCTCTCCTTCCTGCCTCCCCCCGCCCCTCCTGGAGAGGAGCGGATACAGCGAAGCCCAGGCAGGACTTCCTTAGCTCAGCCATGCCTTCTGGCAGGCTGCGCCGCGTGCCCTCTCCCCGTCACCCCCCTTTCCCGAAAAACAATGGCCAAAGGCTCCTTCTTGTTTGTTATTTTGGATCCTGCAGAGGAAGAGCCGAGTGGAAGATCGTGTCCCCGGGGGCCCTCGGTGCATTCCAGCTCCGGCAGCGCCCGGCGAGGCTGTCGGCGCCTGGGCTGCGCCGGCCCCGGGCCTTTCGCTCCGGCCGTGCGATGCTGGGAGGGACAGGGGGTTTGGAAGCAAGTGTAGCACTGCTGAGAGGTGAGAGAAGGGGGATGGAGAGCCTTGGAGGGGTGTCTGGAGTTGCTGCTCCACAATGAGTGCAGATCTTGTCCTTGGAACATTCAGCACAGGTTGTCACGGTGCCAAGAGGAGCTGGGCTTTTGTACCGACTATTTGTGACATCGTTGGAACCCCCCAGCTTCTCCTTTGCAGTCGGGCTGTAGTGAGCCTCAGACCCTCTCTACCTCTGGTTCCAAAACCCTCCAGGACAAGCTTGGGTCTCTCCAGGTGCTTTGAGCCAGCAGCTCTGTGGTGGAGAGCACGTTTCTGGCACGTGATCCTGTCTAGGCTGCCCCAAGGGCAGCCCCACCACCAATTTCCTCTTTGTTCCCTTCAAAGGTTTGTTGTTTCTCAGGGCCCCAGTCAAAATAGTTCTTTGGGGTCACTTGATAGAAGGGATTTACAATTTGCCTAGAACCTGGAATATGCGTTCTTCAGAATCCCACAACACCAAAGGATCCTGGAATCACAGAATGGTTTGAGTTGGAAAGAACCTTTGAAATTGTCTTGTTCCACCCCCTGCCATGGGCAGGGACACCTTCCACTGTCCCAGGTTGCTCCAAGCCCAGTCCGACCTGGCCTTGGACACTTCCAGGGATGGGGCAGCCACAGCTTCTCTGGGCAGCCTGTGCCAGTGCCCTCCTAGTGCTTCAGAGCCCTAAATATATTTTTTAAAAAAGGTACTTGTGCTTGTTCCCCAAAACCTGCAGTGATCCGAAGAAGATTTCAGGGATTGTGTGGTGCCTGCCTGGCAAACATCCGGAACTGTGTGGTGTTAAATGAGGAATTTCTTTCCATCACTGGGGTCTCTTGAGAAAACTCAGCCTGGATCAGACCTTTCCTAGTTGATGCTTCCTTTCTAGCAGGTCTTGCTACCCTGCTGCCTTTGGACCTGGTGTCGTGGTTTAACCCGGTTTACCACCCTGGTTTTGCTGTGGTTGTGGATAACTTGTGTAGGGCACCTCAGCAGAAGGAGATTGCCCCTGGAAAGTGTCACTCCCTGAGGGGTGGCTTGTGACAGCCCTGATTGCTTGGGCCTGATTCAGTGTCCTTTAAGTCTGTAAGAACTGTCAACTTCAGTGGGTGTTCCCTGGGCCCATGCCGTTATTTCTGCTGGCTGTCTGCTAAATCACACTGAAAAGGAGCAAAATTGCTGTTACTCCCACCTGATATCATGCAGGAAGAGCCTGTTGCCACGGGAATGTTGTGCAATCACGAGTGAGATACAGAGTACCTATTTCTTTCTTAGAGACTGGGATAACGCAAAAAATATGGGAAGAATTTGGAGGGGAATCGTGGCTGTAGATACAGATGTTTGTGTAGCGCACCTGGCGCCCTTGGCTGGGGATTTTATTAATCTCAGCTTATTTGTCCCCCTCAGTGACCTGGAAAAGGAAGGTGAATTTTCAGAATGAAGGGCTGCTGCTTTTGCAACGGGAAGAGCAGGGCAAGGTAGGGACTCATGCAGCCCCTGTACACTGGAGCTGTTGGCACTGTTCAGTTGATAGCTGGAGTTTTATCAAACCGTCTTCCCCTCCAGGTGAGATTCTGTGTGTTTTGGAGAGCAAACACCCAAGCCTTTGGTCTCCAAACCTGGCTGAACCACCCTTGTAGGGCTCAGGTAATCTGAAGGTAGTGGAAGAGGTGGAGGTGATTGTGTTACCTCGTGTTTTCTGTGGTTAAAGGCCTGCTTTAAGTGATGGTAGTCCCAGCTCAGCCGCTGGGTGGTAACATGCTATGACTTGACATCTGCAACTGCAGCTCAAGGAGGGGAAAAATAAACATGTGGTTGACAAGTGGTGCTGTTTTCTGGCTAATGGCTGTTCTCAAAGTGTTTCTTAAAAACCTCTTTCTCCTGCACTCCAGAAAGGTGAGTGAGGGTTCATCAGATACTCTCAGGGCTATTCTCCTCCATACTCAAATTTTATTTTGTCGTGATGGGCTTTAATGCCCCCAAGGCCGTGTGGTTTGGTTGGTGAAGCCACCTTTGCCCTGCTTGGCTGATGGAAAGCGCAGGTTTCCCCCAGGCAGCTGCTGCAGGTGTTCGCACAGCAGCGGACGCTGCGCTCGGCAGCTCCATCAGGCAGTGGAGCGTAGCAGATTTTGGCTCCTGCTCAGGGAAGACTGAGGGAAGCTGGCTGGAATTTGCCTTGGTGGTGGGAGGCTTTGCTCTGGGTGAAGCAGTGCCAGTCCTGGGGCTGGAGCTGGCTCAGGGGCAGTGCTGGACCCTGGGCACCGAGGAAGCTGCGCTGGGAGTTGGCTCCTGCCGCGGTCAGCCCGTGGTTTCAGTGAGTGCAGTCCTGCAGGTGTGACTGGGGGGAATTCAAACACCAACAAGGTGGTTTTGAAGATGAGGAGAGGTTCAGGTGAGGCTGTGGTGGATGGGAAGATGGAGAGGAGGCATCAAGCACTGGTCGTGGAATGGGTCTCCTCTCTGCTTAGAGTACTCGGGTCTGGCTCTGTGGTGGCAGCTCTAATTTACATCTGGTTTAAAGCTGCTGAAAAAAAATAATTAAACCCCCCCATATTTAATTTTAAAGCCACCCATGTGCCCTGTGATTCTGGATTCTGTCGCTCCTCTAGGGAGGGCTGTGCAGGATCTGTCCCTTGTTATGGGTTCTCTTTTGCCTGACACATGAGGAACAGCCTGTCTCCTCTGTGCTAGCATCCCTCCAAAGACTTCACAGGCAAGCCTCTTCCCTTTGAATCTTCTTTCTTCATGCAGGATCCACCCAGCCAAAAACAATAAAACATAAAACTGGAAAGAGAAAACAAACAAAAAAAGAGGACCGTTTGTGATTTCTGTCTTTTGCTGCCAGTTGGCTGCACGACTTGAAACGACTAAAACGCTCTTTTTTTTTTTCCCCACTCCTTCCAACCCATTCCAATGTGTTAGTCTTTAAATTGCAGCAGGAACGTCTGGGAATAACTCGCATCCCGAAGCGACAGCCTGAGAAACGAGGAGCTGGTCTCCTCCTCAGGCACCAGATGGAGGAGCTGTCCCGCTCAGCCCTTGATTTTTTGGGAACAAAAGCTTCTGTGGTCTCTGCAGGGACCCAGGACAGCACAGCTCCTGCGTGAACTTCTGCTACAGGGTTTAAATGGAGGCAGGTGGTGCTGAGGCCCCAAAAGTGCCTGGGGAAGGAGGTTCTCTCTTAAAACCTCCATGGTGGCAAGTCCAGGAGGCTGAGTAAAGAGATGGCTAAAGCAGAGCGGGGCAGCGTGTGGAGCATCATCACTGTGCTGGGGCTGGGTAACTCTGGGGTGTAACTGGAGGTGCCCACTGAGGCTGTGTGACTGTGTGGGGTGTGTTTGGCAGCGTGTGGTTGGGCTGGGTACCTGTGGGGTGTATTTGGCAGAGTACATCTAGGGTGTGTAATTGTAGGGTGTGTTTGGCTGTATCCAGGGATGCTGCGCAGCTGTGGGGTGTATTTGGCTCTGTACCATCAGGATGTGTAACTGTGGGGTGTATTTGGCTGTATTCCATCAGGATGTGTAACTGTGGGGTGTGTTTGGTAGGGTACATTTAGGTTGTGCAACTGTGGGGTGTATTTGGCAGTTCACAGGGAGGCTGTGTAACTGTGGGGTGTATTTGGCTGTATTCCATCAGGCTGTGTAACTGGGGGGTGTATTTGGCTGTATTCCATCAGGCTGTGTAACTGGGGGGTGTATTTGGTAGGGCACATTTGGGCTGTGTCGCTGCAGGGTGTGCTGGGCACAGCCGGTGCCACCAGCAGCTCCACCACAGCCGCGAGCGGAGCCAGCAGCAACGCTGGCAGCACCTCACATGGTTAATAAAGGGCAAAAATGGCCAAGAAGAGTGATGGGGGGATAAAAAACGGTGAGGAACGGCACCGTGAGCACTAGGGTTGGTGAAGATGGCGAGGAGGAGGTGCTGGAACAGGGGAGCGATCCCCAGCAGGAGCTGCGGCCTGTGCAGGCCCCACGCAGGAGCAGGTTCTCCTGACGGGAACGGGACCTGTGATGGCTCAGCATGGCAGGAATGGGACCCCTGGAGGCTCCACACAGGAGCAGGGAGATGTTCCTGGCAGGAACTGTAGCCTGTTGAGGTGATTCCTGGCAAGAACTGTAACCAGTAGAGGCCCCACACAGGAGCAGGTTCTCCTGACAGGAGCCATGGGCTGTGGAGGCCCCACAGGAGCATGGGACAAGTACGAGAAGGAAGGACAACTGTTATGTCCCAACCATACCTTTCCCAGTTCCCAATCCTTCTGCACCCCTTGGTGGGAGGTAGATCCCTCAGAAGATGGGAAGTTGAGCCGTGGTGGGTGGGGGTAAGGCGTTGTGTTAGTTCTATCTTTGTTTCTCATTATCCAGATCAGTTGGCAATAAATCAAATTGACAGTGATTGGAAAGGGATCACCGTGTTTTTATAGCAGCCCATCAGCTTTTTCATCTTATTTCCCTCCTTGCCTTGGTTGGGCAGTGCAGTGAGTGGATATCTGGCAGCCCACCACAGCAGCAAACATTCATTTCTGCTACCCTAAGCACTGCTGGTGCCAAAAATGCTTGGCACAGCCCCTGTGGCAGGGCTCATGGAGAGCCAGATGACTGTTGTCCATAAAAAAGTGGGATGCTGGTTGTTTCTGTTGGCTGTGCTCTGCTTCCGTGGTGCCTCTGCCATCTGTGGGGGTGTCACGGGTTATCCCTTGTTGGAGGCAGACATGGTGGCAAGGTAGAAACAGACTTACTTGACTGATTGCAAGGGTCATGAGATGCCCAGGGCAGCAGCTGCTGCATTAATAACCTTAGTTTTAACAGAAATAGCAAGTTGAAATATTTTTAGTAGATATGGGGACTGTTCTCAGTGCTGGTGTGGCTCTCCCACTGCTCGGGGGAAAGTGGAGAGTTTCTCCGTTGTTAAATCCATGTCTTGGGGGCTCACTATTTCTTCCTTCTTCCTCTTAAGAGTAGGATTAGAAATTGAGGGAATTTAACCCCGTTTAGTGCCTGGTATGTAGTTCTGCTTTGTAGACAGCAAAGCCAGGACCAGCGCATCCAGCCCCAGGAAGCTGTAATATCGAGATAGGGCAGATGTATTCCAGTGGAAGGCAGGCTTTAGGATCTGAGCAGGAGTTCAGCTGTATTCCCACAGGTGGTTCAGAATGGTTTCCATTGCTGCTCCATATGGGGGAATTCTGGTTTTAATCCTGTTTACTGTAACTCACTTGAGGGGAACTCGTTTTGTGTAGCGTTGAGTGGTGGCCAAGCAGCTTTCATTGAGCAGACCAGTTCCAGGAGGGATTCCCATGCTGGTGCCATCGCTACAGTAGGAAAAACCTGGCTTGGATATTCTGTGAGTTTTCTGATGTTGTAGTATTCCAGAATTGCATTGCTTCCAGGAAAAGGCTCATCCTGTCTTTCCTTTGAATGCCTGCCTGGAGAGACCGAATTATTGAGAGAATGGTGCCGGTTCCTGGCAGAGGGGGATGGTGGAGATGACAGTGACATGTGCAGGGACACTCACTGGAATTTCCTCTCTCCCTCTCTGCCACGACCTCTAATGCATTTAGAGTCTCTGCGACTTGGAAAACGAAGATGTGATTCATGGGATTGTGAGCATACTTTGTGGTAACTTTATTAGTGCAAGAAGTTTATTTGTGGTCGCTAAATGTTCAGTCGTTTAAATCAGATTTAAGTAGCTTTAAAATTTATATGGTTTGGAAGCAAAATTTCAGCCTCCCTGGAATCAAGGGGGAAAACCACCACCGCCACTGGGATAAGATTTGACTTGTGACGCTTTAAGAAATGTGTCTTCTAAAAGTATTCTGCCCCTAATTGCGTTCCTTTGTTCTTTTTCCTCACAGCCTTGTGAAGAAAGCAATCTGAGGACCATGCATCCGTGACTCCTGGTAGCAGCCTGTGAGCCGAGGCGATGGAAGTTCTAGAGGGCCGCCCGCGTACTGCTTCCGTGACCGTTCCCAATGGATTTGCCAACAGGGTTTTCCAAGCGAACATGGAGGAAGGGAGCACGGACGCCTTGGAGGCCTGTGGTGCTGAGCCCTGCGCCTCCGGCGACGCAGTCCCGAGCGAGCAGGAGGAAACACACAGGTATAAGAAGACAACCAAGGGCAACAGGATCTGGAATTTCGTCAGGCGGAGGAAAGGACTCTCTACGAATAAAGACAGACCCCAGTCCATGATCCTGCTGGGAGTTACCTCTGAGGCCTCAGAATTAAAAAAGCTGTCCTTCATGGACAGGGTACGGTCGTCAAAAAAGGGAAGGTCCTCCAGGGCGCCCAAGATCGTGGATTTGAGAGCGTCCAGAGTGCAGGATGTGTGTGACCCTGAGGAGGACCTTCATTCCAGTGGGCAGAGAGCTGTCTACAGGGTTAAGAAGCTGGGCGATGGCCGGAGGCCCTCCCGCCACTCGTACGCGGGGTACATCGAGGATTTGGACTCTTCTTTTGAGGACATAGAGCTGAACATCAGCATTCCTGAACTTGACACCGCTGAAAGCAAATGTCTCAGGGATATCAGTGGCAGATTACACGGTGAGGATAATGATGGTAACTGCCACAGAATACCGGCCAGGAAGAGCGAGTCTTTGAATTTTGAACACGTTAAGAGTCCTGCAATTACAGAAGGGGACAATCAAAAGAGGTGTGCTGGGCTCCCACAGGAGAGCAGGAGAGGAAGGAGCTCTGATGTCTGGAGCTATCTGAAAGGAATTTCATTAGCTAGCAAAGATAATTCAAAGCTCCCAGATCAAAGGGCTGAAACCAGTTTCCAGAACTTAGAAAATACAACTGATCATTCCGCTTCTTACTTTGACTTTGATACGAGATGTGAGGAGAATCTCAGCCAGCGGAAAAAATCAAACGGTGCCGCCAAAGCCACTCACTTTGGGGGTGTTGTGAGGTTCCTAACCAGCGTGGCCGAGGCAGCTCGGCGGCTGCGAGGCTCCTCAAGGGCGTTTTCCCCCGATGAGAAGAGGCCTCAGCGGAGTTTCCGAGGCCGCAGGCAGGATGCTGCCTCCCCCAAAGAGGGCTTGGTTATTGAGAACGAGAGCGCGAAGGCCTTCTGCACGGTGGGAGCCTGTCTGCAGTCCCCGGATTCGGGCACGTGGGAGAACCTGAGCTTTGAGAGTTTAGCGGGGAAGGAGCCTGTGCAGCACTGCAGAACCACGGAAGGGCTGAGAGACGTTGGTTGCTCTGGCCTGGACAGTGAGAATGACAGGCTTAATGAAACATCGCTTTCTCCCTTTGGGCCAGAACCATCCGTGTCCCACCTGGCAGAGCTTGCAGATGGCTCTTTCACTGAGCTGAACAGCAGAGACCCCTCTGAGGATCTGGCTGAACTTCCACAGACGACTCTGGCTGAACCGATTCAGGACTTGGGCACTCCTCCAAAGAAGACCCAGGTCATGGCCAGGGAGCTGCCACCTTCTCATGATCGTCCTGTGAATAGTCTGGATACTGCAGACCTGGGCCATTCTCCAGCTGCCAGTGGGGACTTTTCTGCAGAAACTGAGGTGCAGACCCACCTTCCAGAGGCATCACCAACTAAACTTGATTCTGAGGATGTGGCTGGTGCCCCAGTGGTTGCTAAAGACATCGATCCATCTCGAGCAGTTGCTCAGGAGCTTTCAGAGACAGAACTGGGTAATCAGGACTTGAGAAATCCTGAGCTGCCTTTGCAAAACTTGTCTGGAGGTGAGCTGGAGTTTCAAGACACTGGCAGTACCCTGGAGAGGGTCGTGGGCAGGGACCTGCCACCTTCTCATGATCTTCCTGTGAATAATCCTGTCCATAATCTGGATGCTGCAGACCTGGGCCGTTCTCCAGCTGCTGATGGTGCCTTTCCTGCAGTGGCTGAGGCTCAGACCCACCTTCCACAGACATCACTGACTAAACTTGATACTGAGGATGTGGCTTGTGCTCCAGTGATTGCTCAAGACATGGATCCATCTCCACCTGTGGCTCAGGAAATTTCAAGGACAGAACTGGATAATCAGGACTTGAGAAATCCTGAGCTGCCTTTGCAAGACTTGTCGGGAGGTGAGCTGGGGATTCAGGACTCGGGCAGTACTCCAGAGACGTCGCAGGTTGGGGGCAGGGATGGGCCACCTTCTCCTGATCTTCCTGTGATTAAGCTGGATACTGTGGACTTGGACCATTCCCCAGCTGCCAATGGTGACTTCTCTGCAGCAGCTGAGGCTGTGATCCACCTTCCACAGGCAGCTCTGACTGAAGAGATCCAAGACACTGTCAGTACTCTGGAGAAGAGTCACGTCACGGGCAGGGACCTGCCACCTTCTCACGACATTCCTGAGAACATTCTGGATGCTGGGGACATGGGCTGTTCCGCAGTTGCCGACGTCGACTTTTCTGTAGTGACTTTTTTAAAGTGTTCCACGGTGAAAAGGCAGGGTTTGGAACAGCCTGGTGGCCGCATTAAAAAGCGGGGAACCACTTCATTTGTGGAACAGAACTCTGTGGAGGTCATGGGCAGAGTGGAAGAGTTCAACTGCAGCACAGAGTGCAGGCCCTTCCAAGTGCACGTCTCGAGGATTGTCGCCTCCGGACGGCTCAAAAATGGAAAGGTATGAGCAACTTTGTGAGGTTTGCAGTGAGACCACACCGTTGTACATCTTTACGAAGCTGGTTTGCACTTGAAAGCATTGTTTTACCTCCCTCATTGGGATTTCCAGTTGTTCTGTGAATGGTGGCAGTAGACACAGCTTTTGTATCAGTCTGAGCCCTCAGTTAAACCTCCAGAGCTGCTTCTCCTATGACCCTCTGTGTGGATCAGTGTCTCTCGAAGAGGGTGGAGCAGTTTTTTTATTTCTAGACAATACCTTTAGTTTTTTCCTCTCTGCATTTAAGTTCATTTGAAGTAGAAGCTTCTAAGAGGAGGGGTTTTGCCAGATTGAGAGTTAAGTGCTCTGTGGGCGAACAGAATTCAGCAATTGCACTTTGGCCTCTGTGTTTTCTTACCTAAAATAGTTGTAGGAGTGATGGGGTGGGTGATGAATGAGAGGTGGGCAGTGCTGGTGGCTCCAGTCATGGCAGGACGTTCCTGTCTGGCACAAGCAAGTCTTTCAAAGCCCTTAAAATCCTCAAAACATTTCAGTGGACGTTGCATTTTGGACTAGGTTCTGGGTGTTACAAATCTGTCTTGTCCAGGTTATTGCTGGGAAACCTCAGAAGTCCTGTGAGGCCAGTGTGAAGCCCAGCTTTAGCGTTCTTTTGGGTACCTGCTGGTTAGCTGAGGCTGGAATGAGGACTTTTTCTTTTTTCAAGGTGCCAGGTAGAAAAATCAGGTTGATTTGTGAAGAAACTTTCTCTTTTCGTTTTAAATTTGCAGAGACAAGAGATGTTCCAGAGGTGGTGACACTGCTCCCTGTTGGAAAAGAGATTACAGTAGCTCCTGAGCCAAGAGGGGAAGTGTTTGAAAATTGGCAGCAGATTAGAAATGCTGGGGGGAAAAAAATCTGAACTTCTGACTCGCAGCTAAAACAGGCAGTAGTATTGTTAGTTATTCCTGGTTTTGTTTTTCTGCTCTGCTTTGTGCAGTACAAAGAATTACAGAAGCTCTCTGTGTAATCCCAGGCACTCCAGAGGAGTGAGTAGTGGTTGGTCACTCCTTGGAGTTTCTGGAGGAAATGTTTTTAGGAGGAACTTGAGAGGGCTGTGGTTTGATATCCCTTCACAAGGACCAAGCTGAAAGTATTCTGGGCAGGAGCAAGATGAGAGAGGCACGAAAGGATGGAGTAGAGCAGAGGGAAATACCGGCACTCTTCTCCCAGAGCAGCCACGTCCCCGCTGGGAGGGCAGGGGCTGCCTGTCTGATCCCAGTGCTCTCAGGGCACAATCCCAGCGCTTTCCCAGCTCAGCTGTGTGAACAGGAGATGCCCTAAGCCCCAGCTCAGCTGTTGCAGCTTACAAATATTACCAAGAAACTTAAATATGGTGCTTGAGATAACTGGGCAGGAAACCTCCCCCGAGTTCCCGTGGCGCGTGGCGATAGCACACGACCTCCGGGCTGCCGCGGCTTCCTCTGGCAGGGAGGGCTGGCTGCCTCCTGGGCAGGGGCAGCAGCCAGGGGTGGGAGGGATGGCAGACAGCCCCAGCTGGGTTGTGGACACCTCCAGCATCCCGGGAACTCCTGCTGCGGGTTTGCAAATGCACAGCGATCTGGTGGTGGCATCAAAGTCAGAGCAAAGAGAGGCTAAAGGAGGGATCTCCTGGGCAGGAAGAGCCCTGGAGAGTCTGCCAGCAGCTCCAGTAGCAAATGACCTGAGATACCCCAGGGATCTGCTCGCCTATCTCCCATCAGGGAGCGGCACTCGGAAACACTTTACCAAAAATAAACATGGAAGAGGAGTAACTGCAGCCCGAGCGTGACAGTAGCAGCAAACTCCAGCCTCTTATTGTTTTAGGGCTCAATCCATCTCTTTGCTGGCACCTGTTCCTCAGGACAGTCGCTGGCCCTGCTGCCTCCACTCTAGGCTGCTCTGATTAACTGCAGGATTTGTATTTCAAGGGAAGTGCTCAGACACAGGCAGGGAGAAGGTGCTGCCAGGACGGGGTAGCTTGGCCAGGCTTGCTGTGAGCAGGTTCCGCAGCAGCTTTACAGTGTGTGTGCAGTGTAGGGCAGAAAGCAGTTCCCAAACGACTTAAATATTGTCCAAAAAAAAGCATTAAAGTGCCTGTTCCCACAGATGCTCCAGTGGGGAGATGGTGCGAGAAACTGAGGCTGGTGTAACACAAGGGATGCTGGAGTGGGATTTAGGGGATCTGCACATTGGTTCTGTCAGTCAGTAAATCTGTTTAGTTATGTCTGCAATTAATGTCCCTGGTTTTTGCTTTCTTGGTTTTGCGTTTTAAAATTGTCTTTGGGCAGGAGCTGAGCATCCCTGTGGGCAAGTAGTTGGGTAGGATTTAGTCCTGGTACTGTAAAGGAAATAGCATTGCAGCAGCTTTTAATAAGAGCAGCTAGAGAAAGGTGGAAAAGCACATCCCTGACAGTTGCTTTCAGACCCCATCCCCAACTCTCATATGTTCTGGGAACTTGTGAAACAGCAGAGATAAAATGTTTTGAAGAATTGGAAGAAGAGTAAAAGTCAAAACAACTTGTCAGTGGGAAATGCATTACTCCATTCACGCTGCTGCAGCTCTGGGATCAGAGTGCCATCCTTGCTCTGAGAGATGTGAGAGGTGGAGGAAAAGATGACGTGGGGGTTTGACTAGTTTTTGGACAGAGTTTCCATTTTCCATGTCTCCACTGAAGTGAATTATCCTCATCCCACCTCTAAAAACACCACAGCATCCCAACAGGGAAACTGCTGCTGCAGGAAGTCAGGCATAGCCCCAGGAGTTGTCTTTGACCACTTCCAGTAGCTTGAGATGATGCTCAGATGAAAAGCAGCTTTGATACCATGTAATTTGCAATTCCAGCTTTCCATCAGGATTCCAAACCGGCTGATGTATCCCTGGACAGGGTTTGTGGGTGATTTGATACCTCCTTTGGAGTGACATGAGGACAGGTTGCAAAACAGGCACCTGAATGCATGTTTCAGGTGTCAGTTTGGAGTTTTTAGGACTCAGAAACAAGTTTCAGGTTTACTGCTGGCAGAGAGATCTGCCATAGGATGAGGTCCCTGCTTGTCCCAGGGTCACCGGGAACATCTCGGAGCCTCTGGGCTCGTGTCACCCTCGCAGCGACAGAGCAGAGGGCTCTCACCGCAGTCTTTCTGTGCCCTCTGCTGGCTTGTTTGGGAAATAAGAGGTTATTTTTACGGAACAGAAAGCGTAATATTTTTCCTTGGGGTTCAGAATTTTATCTGCAAAGGGTTTGCAGGCTGCAGCTTGCTTCTGGCTGTTGTGGCTGCGCACAGACCCCAGCTGGGTTTGTGAGGCCGTTCTCTGGGGGAATTAGGACTGCCAGAAGTGTGAAAATGAGATTTCTATGGGCTTGTCAGCCTGAGCAAAAGCTGTGTGTCCCATGGGATGAGGTGCCAGGCCGATGGGATGCTCTGGTTTCAGGGCTCTGTAAGGGGCTGTGTGCTCAAACTCCTGCATCACTGCAGATGTTTCTCTGGAGCAGCTGTGGAGGTTGTTCTTCCGAGTCCTGGACTCGGGATCCAAGCTGTCCCGGTGCCACGAAGGCTGTCCCTGGTGCAGAATGTGGTGCTGCTCTGAGTGGTGCTTTCAGGGCATTGGTAGGTTTTTGGGATTCCTGTGCCAGAGCTGCTCTGGGTGGGAAAAGGAGCCTCTCCCTGCGCGGTGGGTCCGACTGGAAGCGCAGGATTACTGATTTGCCTGAGCGTGCGCATGCCAGGGATGGGTTTGCAGATTTGCTGCCTGATAGCTGGGGCACAGCTCAGATCCTCCCACAGCTTTGGGGTTTGGCTGTAGTTGCAGCTCCAAGTACCTTTTCACAAGAGGAACATGCAGCAACTTCCCTTTTCTGTGTTTGCTGAGAAATCACAGGTGATGCCCAGCAAGTTCATAGTGACCTTTAGCTTGAGATTGTTTTACTGTGGGAGCAGCCGCAGAGATGGGATCGCTGAGTGGATTTATCCCTTCCCTCCCACTGCTGAGTGACACTGACCAGGAAATGGTATCTGGGAGAGTTGATCTTCAGAGCTTTCTTTATCTCCTGGTTATTCAGCTCCTGGGTTGTGTCTCAGCCTACTGTAACAAAAGACTTTATAGTCCTTCCAAATGAAGAAGCAGTACTTTACTTTCTAAATCCTGCTGTTGCCAAAAGCGTGCTGTATTCCTGCCTGTAGCGAGGTGCAATTTACTTGCAGAATGAAGATTTTGGGTATTTATGGCTTTTAATATGGTTGTGTCTGACAATCATTTTATTTTTAGAGGAGACAAAACCTCTAAAGCCTATCTGCAAGCTGCTCAGATTCTTGCGTTCATAATAACCAGGAGGTGCTAGGAAAATCTTGAATTAAAGCCTATATTTAGTGCTGTCTATAGTGGGGTAGGGTTTTTTGGGAAACGTATTTTTAACGCTGTCAGGGAAAGGCAGGTTGAGTTTGCAAAGCTGATAGGTTTTGCATGTGTATATAACCAGCCATGGAACACACGGGTAATTCACATTTCCACATGTTTTCTCTAAACACATGGCGTGTCTTTCCTTTGTCTCATTCCCAGCCTCAAAAGTTACAACGGGGCATCGGAGTAGTGATGGGAAGGGGCACCTCTGGGCATTGCTGGCCTTATGCTAAAGGGATTTTGTGTCCAAAACTTCCCTGGAAGGAAGGTTTTCTTTGGCTTTTACCTCCTCCCAGCTGTTTTTTGGCCAAGAGAAGTGTGCTGCCTCACTGGATATGATGCTGGTGCTGGGAGATGGAGCCTTAATTCATCCCCAGCTTTCCTTCGGGGTAATTACAGCCTGTCTGCTTTGTTCTTCATCTGTACATGAAAATAACAGCACATCAGTGAAAATGAGCTGCCGGAGTCCTGAGGATGGAGACACCAAACCGTCCCAGGCACCCGGTTATTAGCAGGCTCCTGGAAGTGTGACAGATGTGTCTGTGATTGAGCCTAGAAACCTCCCAGAGAGGAACACTCCTGTTTGCTGAACCTGACCTTTGTCAAATGATTTTTCTTCTAATTTTTTGACTCTAAGATTATACACAAGACTTCCACAGTGTCACGCGTCACGGAGAATAAAATGAAAAGTAGGAGTCTGAATTGTGATGTTTTTAAAAAGAGCATTCCGTTCTGCAAAATGTCACGGTACAGTTGTCATTTTCAGGAACTTTTCCTCCTGGAATAGAATAATAAAAGTTGGAGTGAGGAAAGCGCCAACGTTTTTCTCCACTTAGCTGTAAATGCCAATTCTTTGGATTAGAGTTCCCAAGCATTAAGGTATAACTGAGGTGTTGGACCGTTTTATGGGTGCTTCAACCAGTTGCAACTGTTTCGTTCAAGTAAATACTTCATAGGCTGTGGGTGCAGAGGACATGTCTTGTTAGCTGTTGTCATCAGTGAGCTGCCAAGCAGTTTGGCTGCTCTTTGCTGTCCCTTGGAAGCAGCCAGCCCTTGCTGGTACGGGGTCCTCAGCATCAGCTAATTCCTTCCCTGTATGTGCTGGGACTTGGGAATGGGAGAGCAGCTTCACCCCAAAGTGCAGAGCAGCAAGTGGGTCTCCATCAGGGTTACTCCCCGAAGTTCCTGGGACACTCAGTGCCCCTGGAAGTGTTGGACTCGAAGGTCTGAGCCCCGTGCGATGGGAGCACTGGGAGTGCCACACCAGGGCCAGCGGGTCCTGCAGGCAGAAGTGCACCAGGTGCAGCTTGCAGTGAGCTGTGCTGCTGTGTCTTGGAATTCCTGTGTGTTATTGTATGTCCTGTGGTTGCTTTGCCTGAGATTTGACTCCTGTTGGTAAAATCCTTCTGTGCCCCTTCTCTTGGCAGCCGACGTCTCATCCTTCACAGCCGTCCCCACAAGCAGCACCCTTCAAGGTCCTGGTGGAGCGCTGCCGCTCCGAGCCCCTCTCGCAGAGCACCCCAATGGGGCTGGACCAGGTGGGAGGGCGCATGCAGCACCTGCTCCGCAGACGAGGTGAGTGGCTCTTCTCTGCCAGCTTTGTTTCTGGGTGTCACCCCTCCTGCAGAGCCAGCCAAGGGCAGCAGGGCTGGAAAAGTCAGGAATGGGGCTTGCATCCGTGCTGGTTACATCCAGGTGAGGGAGCTCTGATAGCCGCCTGCTGAGGAGTTTCTGGCTGGCTCATAGGATCTTGTGCACGGTGTGTTTATGGAATAAGCGTGTTTTCTCTCTGTGATGCCTCTGAACACAGTCCCCATAATCTGGTTACGAGGGGATGAACAGGGGTAGGCATGTGAGGTGTAAAAGCTGTTCAGCAACTGCTGTGTGAGTTTATATTTGGTAGTTTTCTCTTGGATTTCTGTCCTCTAGGAATCCTCTGTGGGGAGTACTCACCGAGTACTCACCCTTTGGAGGTGGTGAGTGGTGATGGATACTGAGATCACAACTCCAGTCTGATGTTTGTTTGGAAACACAAGAAGTAAGGGGCTTTTTTTGGGTACTTTTCATGATGAAGGAGGGAATCTCATGAGCCAAAGTCTGGGATGGCCTCTCTGCATCTGTGCTGCTCACAGTGACACCAGAGAGAGCACCGTGGAATGTATTTGCTGGCAGGGTCTCCTAAATTGGCTGACGGCTGAATAGATGACATCATTTTTTGAACCTCCTAATTAAAAAGATTGATAATGAGAGAAAGGAAATTATTTCCTGAAGGGCCACTGCTGGCACGAAGAATCCTGTGATTTAGTGATGGGCAAGCACGGGAGCGCTGCCAGATTGTGCTGGCATTGCTTGGGAGCGCTCCGGGGCTCCGGGCGGCTGATGGATGGTGGCAGCGCATCAGGGTTAAGAAGAACTAGGGAGGACAAGGCAAACTGGCTGCCTGTGCTGTTCGTTGATGGCTCTGCTGCCGGGGTGCACACGTTCCCAGCTCAGGAGAGTCGCACACCCCCCTCAGAGTGAGCATTCCCCGTTTGCATCCCGCTCCCGAGCGCTGCTCCAGCGCCCGCCGCCTCCGGAGCCACGAGCGGCCTCCTGCTGTAATCGGCACCGTGCTGCAGCCTGGCTCTCCAAGAGTCTCCGAAGTGAAATGTGGGCTGCTAAAAATAGCAGCAGGCTGCCTGCATCAGCATTGAGGAAATAGGTCTCAGTGCAGTCTCTCTCCCAGCAACGCTGGGAGAAAATCAGGATGGCTGCCCAGCCAGCCTGCAGCAGCATCCCAGCCCTGCTGCACTCTGGCCTGGGCAGGGCAGAGCCCCAACCTGTTTGGTTTGGGGGTCTCCACTCTCCCAAAGCCTGGAACCGTTTATGCTGGTCTCCAACCCCTCAGGACTGACACAGTCTGAAACCTCTGCCTGGGTTAGAGGTACGTCAGGAGATAGAAATTTAGCGTTGTGCATCTTTTGAGGGAAGAATTCCAGAACGTGGCTGTTTCCTGTAGATCCTTGCTCCAGGACTGGGATGAGGAGCCTCCAGGTGCTGGAGACACCAGTGGGGATGCAGGTACCATGTATGTGCACTGCCTGGATCACATGGACCTGTGCTGGCAGCTGCTGTGGGGGCACCAGTGGTGCTCAGCTCTGCTTCCTTCCCTCCAGGCCAGGGGATGTGAGGAGCCTGATGGAAGAAGGGATTAAAACCTAAGCTTGCCAAATGCGGGAGGGAGAACTCTGCTCTCACACAGAAACAGCAGCTTCACCCCAAAAAGAGAGGGATAGGATGTGGAGCTGCAAATTTGGGTTGATTGGAAAAGTAGAGCTCATTTGCCTCTTTCTCACAGGCTGCTTTGTGCCTGGGTAGTGCCATCTGCAAGGCCAGGCTGGGGTCTGGTGTGAGTGGTACCACTCAAAGCTAGAGCAGAACTGCATCTTTGAGGGCTTGGCCTGAAACGCTGGAGGTGAGAACTAGCCCAGTTTCCTTAAAAAAAAAGCTTTTTATGGGCTTACCCATTTCTGTTTTGTGTGTAAATTCGAGGAGCTGTTTCTTTCCCAAGGCCTGGCGTGCTGTGGATCACAGTGACTGTGCAGCTGGGATTGCGGCCGGTGCTGCTGCTGGGGCAGTTGTGACCCAGGGAGCTGCTGTCCTGTGCACACCGGTGCAGGTTGATGAGGGTCTCCTGCTCCTGGAGCTCCTGGCAGAGCATCCGGGCTGCACACGCCGCTGGGCTTGACCCCACCTCAGGATATGGCTCCCGGCTCTGCCTTTTTGTAGTATCCACGCTGCACTATTTCTCTTGTATCCCAAGAGCACTGAATAAAGCACCTAAATATACTCTCTGCTCCCTTTTTCTAAAGGAGAGGTTGAATGAGTCTCTTGCAAACAATTTTGTTTCTTTCATTTAAAAGAACAGCCTCCGCCCCCAGCCTGAGCTAAAGCACAGCATTTATCTTTTGTCATTCCTTTTTTTTTTTTGTTCCCGTGGATTTTCTCCTGGCAGCTGAGAACGAGCAGGCTTCAAAGACCCTGAAGGTGCGCGGGAACTGCAGGAACGGTGGCCGTCGATGGAACCTCTTCAAGCCTGGAGCTGAGAAGCTGCAGATCAGTAGGGTAAGGAGCTGTGTGGAACGTGCCTCTGCCTGCTTCAGGGCTGGGATTTGCCTGCTTTGGCCTTTTGTGTTTATAGCAATATGCTTGACTAACAGCTTCCTCAGTCCCTGGGTCCTTCAGCCACAGATGGGGTTCTTTTTCATTCGTTATTATTTTGTAGCAATGAAAGCACAGATTTGTTGTCCTTTCCCCCAAATCAGTGTCCCTTCAGTGTACAGCAGAGGCTTTCTGGACTTCCATTGGGCCTCCTGTGCCTGAGTGTTCCTTGCAGGTGGAGGGAACTGTGACGTTTCCCATCGCCTTCAGATCTGCTCCGTGGTTTTGATGGGTTTATTTTTTCTCCTTCCCTTTTTAGCCACGTGTCCTTTGGGTTTGGTGCTGCTCCCAGCACCAGCTCGGTGACAAATCCACGTCACTGCTTCTTTCCCAAAGTGTTTTGCAAATATAGGCACAATCCACTTGGTTCTTTTTTTGTGAATGATGCTTCTAGTGGAGGAAGTAAAAGCTGTTGTGGGCCTGGGGATGTTCACGTTCTTCTCCGGGAAAAATTCAGAAAAGATGGCAAAAAGTGTGTAATTTGTCTGATATGTTTCCTTGCGTGGGTGGGGGGTTAGTTTCTTTGCTGTGCCCTGCGTTTGAAGTCTGGAGGCCTTGGTTATTTCGTGGTCGTGTTTTGGATTTGTAGTGCTCACGAGTCTGGTTTCACTGATACCCAACAGATCTGGATTGTCCAAAACCCAACAGATTTTCCAGCTTGCAGTGTGATGCAGGCAGTTTTCTAGTGAGCACGGCAGAAGGGGTTTAGCCCTTGTTGTTCCTGCAGGGCACACGAACAAAGGATGCTCTGGGAGCCAGGAATTTCCCTGCTGGAGTGGAGAGGGGAACTGAGCTGCTGCGGTTGTGTCTCTGTGGCTCTCTCCCGCCCCACTGCTGTCCTTCCTTACCAGACCTTTATTGTATTCCTTTCCCCTTTGGTAGCTGATGAACTGCCTTCCTGAAGTGTGATTTCCAGGGGGGCCCTGGCCTCTGCGTGTGTTTTTCCATCACAGGAGCAGTAAGTTGGCAGCGAGTGAGGCTGACTGCTCCGTCCTCCCTGTGCTGGGTGTTGGTTTCCAGGGATCGTGTGCAGGGAGGGACTGCTGGAGTTTTGGTCACTTGTGACTTTCTGGAATTCCATCTTGCATCGCTTCTGTTTTCTTTGCTGAGTTTTTGTGGGCTGAGGTACAAAGGCAGAGGAGAGATAGACAAGGAGTTCAGCCCTTCTTTTTCTCTTCCTTCCCTTTGGTCCCTACCTTGCTGCCCAGACATGAACTCCTCCTTTCAACTCAGGAAGGCTGTTCTGGTTTGAGACAAGCGGAACATCTAAAGCTTTGAACAAAGTTTTCCTGGAAGATAAAATGATCCAGATCCAATAAAGCTGTTTGTCCTTGGGGCCAGGATAAAGGCAGGTGACTGCAGAGCAGTAGAGCCGTGAAATATCCTGTTGTTCAGTGTGCAAGCCCTGCCTTGGAATGGCTCAGGTGTGTTATCCATTAGCTGTGTCCGTGTTCAGGATCTGGTACTGACCAGTGCGTGGATATATTTGGTCCACCTTAATTAATCACTTTATTAATCCTTTAAGAGGGGCTTTTGCAGCTTTCATAGCTGTCCTGGAGGCCAAGGTGCTGTTTGGGCACAAAATTCCTCATGAATTATCTGTGCCCTGAGCGTCCTGATAAAGCCAGGCCTGTTTCAGACTGCAAGCAGAGCCTGACATCAGAGACCCCTAGAGAGGCTGGGGAAAACTGAAACCTCAGTAAGCCAAACACCCTGCTGAAGTCTGGGAAAGGTCCACTAAGAAACTGCTTCTCCTGTGGTGATAGCTGGGGAGGATGTGGAGCTGGAAAGGGAAGTGAGCTGCTCGTGAGCACAGGGATCTGTGGGTGCTGTTGGGCTCAGACACGGCCGTGCCAAGGACCTGTGCACCACTGAGACAGAGATTGGGCTTGGGGAGGTCTGTTAATAAGGCAGCTTTTTGCTAAATTCTGGCAAACAGGCAGCTCTGAAAGCTGTGCTGGGGTTTACAAATCAGAGGTGCTGTGCAAGGGCTGCAGGAGCAGGGTATGTAGATGTGGCTCACAACAGCAGAGCTGGAAAACTCATCAGTCACCTCTGCCCCAAGCTCAGTGAAGATCTACAGGGCTGCAAATCACCTCTTGGCCAGAAAGGAGTTTCTACTCTGGCAAGATTTATCAATTTGGGGTGAGATTTTTGGGCCTGGGTGTCTCTTGTCAGGTGCTTTCATTGACAGCTGACACCAGTGAGGTGGCAGAGCAGTGCGGAAAGCAGTGATTTATCTTTCCAAAGCAGAGGCCAGGCTTCTGCAGGAGATGTGCCTGATTTCCATCTTGAATGGGAATTTTGAGGTGGAGAGAGAGCAGGAGGAGACTGACAAAGCATCGGGCTTGTCTTGGGGGCACCGATCCCTCGGAGGGATGAGGGTGGTTGTGCAAGAAGAGCACTGGTGTCACTGCAAGTCCTTCAGAACTGCAGAGCCCTGTGAGCCCTCAGAGGCTGCGTATTCTTTGCTCTGTACAATGTGCAGATTTCGGCAAAAACATTCCCCTTTCCCCTTCTTTTTTTGGGGGGAAGGGGTGGTGGTGGTTTTGTGTTGTTGGGTTTTTTGGTTGTGGGTGGTTGTATGAGTGAGTTAGAAATGGCAGCTCTTAGCTACCTGCTAACCCCGAAGGCTGGGCTCAGGGGCCGATCCTAAGCCCAGAGAGGAACCCCCTTGGTCAAGACCACAGTTTGTCACATCTGGTAACAGTGTCCATCATTTGGCAGCTGGCTGCATCTTCATGCATCTGTCCAGAGAGCAGGGATGGTGAATGCAGCTGTGGTGGTGGCAGGAAAGGAGGGAAGGGCGGTGTCTGATCCTGTGCTCCATCTCCTCTCCACCCAGCCTGGGGCTTTTCCCTCTGCTCATGGCTCCCTCCTCCTGTCAGTCCTTCCCCAGCTGTCCTAACAAGAGTGTCTGCAAGTCTGGGCATGAGCTGGAGAGGTTTTTTATGGAGTAGATGAAAGTTATTGTTCCACCTTTGTAGGTGAGAATAAGAAAACTGAAGCACTGGAGGGTGGTACATGTGGAGCTGTACAATATTTTTTTTTAATTTCTCTCCTAATTTAAAAAGCAGGTAAAAAGTAAGTAGGGTCAGATTTCTGAAAGCTTTCAGTCTTTAATTTTTTGTCCAGAGTACACTCTTCAGCCTGGAGAAAACTCTGTGTTGAAGCAGTTTATGTGCAGAGCATTTTGGTTTAGCACTTGGGTCACTCAGAGCCTTTGCTTTTATGGGAGCAGCTTGGCACGATCAAGACCAACTTGCAGGAGACCTCAAGGTGCCCCGAGCTGCAGACTTTGCTGCAGCAGAGATCCCAAAGAGTGCCCTGAAAGGCTGCCCTGACAGGACCCTCAGCATCCATCATGCCTCTGATTTCCCCTCAGGCAGGTCCTGCCAGCTGGGACGTGGCTGATCCTTGGGGCAAGGGAAGCAATGAGTTGCTTTCTGCAGCCCCAGAGCGGTGCTGGGAGATGTTTTATGGTCTGGATGTCAGAAGCAGAGGGTGACAATCCCATCCTGACGCGAATCACTGGCCTCTGCTGCCCCTTGTGAGGGAACTTTTTGCTTCTTGTTAGCTGCCCAGTCAAAATCATCTCAGCTTTTTCCACAGACAGATGCTCTGGGGATGTGCTCCGGGAGGAGATTCAGTCCTTCCTAAAATGGGAGGCGTCCTCTCAATGCGTGGATGTGTGTTAGTTCTCCCTGTCTTACCTGTGATGGGAGATTTAATTTCCAGCCTTTAAAGCTGACTGCAGCCATTCCTGTTCTCTGCTCCTTCCCTCCCTTCTGCCCCGCGTGCTCTCTTACAAGGGACTAAAGCCCAAATTTATATGCTGGAGGAAGCCACTGTTAATTAGCTAGACTGGAAACTTTGCATGAGAGGAGCTTCTTTGACATCCCCTATACTAATAATAGGCAGGCCTGCTGTGCAGAGGTGTTGAATATTCACAAAACCCACCCCCCCCAGCCCGTCCTTTCTCCTCTGGAAGTCAGGAGCTCTTTCCAGAGGCTGGTGGGGGGTTGCCAGAGCGATGATGGTGGATGTGCCAGCCTGCAGCTCCCCAGAGCTAAATCCCCACCGGCTGTGTTTATGAGGAATAGGAAATTCAGGCAACGTGCAGCCTCCAGGAGAACAGAGTGAAGGGGAAGTTGATTTGGGTTCTCTCTTGCTCTCGCTGTGCTGCAACGAGCAGGGAATGCTGTTTGATATTCAGGGCCAGCTCTCCTGCCTGCTATTTTTATCCTCTCTCAGAGTGCTGAGTGGGCAGTTTGGGCAGAGGGGGGATTTTTTTTTTTTCCCTTTGCCAAGTGTCCTGCCCCGTGTTCCTGTGTACTTGGGCAGGAAGGGGGGCGTGCTGGGGCTCCTGGGCTGCAGCATCTCGGGACGTGAGCGGGATGCGAGCGCAGTCATTTTGGAGCCCTCGTGTCCCTGGGAACAGGCTGGGAGAAAAGCACAGTCCCGTGGCTTTCCTGGTGCTAATTAGTTTAAATATCAGTGTGCTGCTACAAGAGGTTTATGTGCACGTATGGAGGGCTGCCAGGAAAACAAATCCTTGTTGAATCTCTCTTCCCTCATCTTAAACATTGAGTACTTCTGCTGGCAGGGTATGTCTGAGCCGTACATTTTGAGGAGGGCTGCTTTATATCTTGATAAACCTATTATGTTGCTCTACTTAGCAGTGCTCTGAAGTCTTTTTGGAGGTTTTTTTTATATTTAGCCATTTATAAATGTTTTTTTGAAAGTTCTGAAAAACTGTCTGTGCGCTGTCATTAAAATAAATCAAAATTGGCTTGCTCATTCAAGGGGGAAGCAGGGATTGAGCCTCAGACCATGGCAGGGCTGTGATCCAGCCCCATCTGTCTGTGTGAGGAGTGCCCGGGGGTCCCTGCACCCCCGGGCTTTGCAGCACTGCAGCCTTTTGAGCACCTGAGCTGTGCTGTGTCTGATCTGCTGTGGTTTGGGAGCTGGGCAGAGCACGCAGAGCTGAGGGTGTGAACTCCAGGTCAGCCCTGAGCCCATTTGCATCCCTCTCGCATGAACGGGCCCTGCTCTGGGCTCCCTCCCCGGGGACTGGGATGAGGAGCAGTGCAAAGCACGCGTTAGGAAGCCTGGAACTAGAAATGAGCGCTACTTCCAGACTTACCACGCTCTGGTTGTTTAGAAAAACATTCGGAAGAGCTGTGGTTTTGCACAGAGCAGGTTTGGGGGACATAACCCTTGATGGCTTCGGTGATGCTCCAGCAGTGCCGTAACACAGGTGTTTTCCAGCACTCCTGGGGACAAACAGGGCTTCAGTGACTCTGAATCCTTACAAGGAGAAGTCTGAAATGACAAATGGTCACCTTTGAGTTGCGGGTTTATGTGCTGGGTAGCACGAGAGAGATTTGAAGTTCCCGACTTCTCGGCTCTTCAGCAGTTATGTGTAAGTCTGTATTAAGAAGAATCTCAGCTTCCAGCTCATGGTGGTTTTTATAGAGCCATTGAACCTCGGGGTGTCTCTGTGCCGCTGCAGGTGGTAGGTACTGCATCCTACATGGTATTAAATGTGTGTGCAGTGGTGACTGTACATAATCACTCCTGTAGTTCAGATGGAGCTCTCAGCCTAACTTTAAATAGCACTTTGGAATGGCTCCTTTCTCCTATTGCTCAGTAGTTCCACCTTGATTGCTCTGCTTCAACTCATTACTCAGCTCTGTCACTGTGTTTCACTCTGGGATATGGTTTATACAAAAGAAGCTTTAATGTAAACTCAATTTGTGTTGCATTGCTAAAACCTTAATGACATTTTGCTTGGCAGCAGTATAGACTCTGTGGTTTGCCCTTCCCCAGTGCACTGTGTTCCCAATAAACTAAAGTCCGTGGTAGGTGTAGCATGAAAAATCCCTGAGTAAATATGGAACAAATGCTTCTGTAGTGCTTCCTCAGCCCTGGCTGCGTTCGTGATTCGTGACACTGCGGTGTCACCAGTATTTAGCTGAAAAGGAGCTAAATTTGGGAGGGACAGGTAAAAGCACAGGTCAGAGCTCCAGAATGTCTTCTGTAGCTGCTGAGACTGGATCCTGAGATGCATCAGGTTTGAGATGCCTCACAGAAGTGCTGCTGAAGCCGCTGGATACACCCAGAAAGTCACCAGGGGATGAAGGGCAGTGGTTGCCATGAGCGAGCAGAGCATCCCCGGGCTCTGAGATGAGCTCTGAGTGCTTCACCAGCCCGCCAGCCCGACATGGCCAAGGGCAATTCCCTTGGGATCCTGGAGAGGGAGGAGCACTGTCCTGCTCCTGTGGGGAGCTGTGTGATCCCACAGCGTGCAGAGCACCGATTTGTTGCTGTTGACGACCTGGAAGGTTCCACCTGGAACCCTTTGCTGTTCTCCCCGAGCCGTTCGGATGTGATGATCCTCATGCGGTTTGGAGGGGGTGTGTTCATCAACCCCGAATGCAGAGCACCTGCCCACGCTGCCGAGGGGCTGGCACCTGAAAATTTGGGCTCACAGGGAAAGCGCAGCTGCTCTGGCTGGGTTTTGCTCTGCGCTTGGCATTCAAAAAGCTGAAGCAGGATTTGGTAACAAGCTGTCCCTAGTACCAAAGGTAGGAATAAAGGGTCTAATTTAGTCCCTGGTTTTGTCCTGCAGAATTACGGAGGTTTTGACACGTGAATTGAACTTGGGATATTGACCCAAAACTGTGCTTGTACTTGGAGGAGCATAAAATGAACAGGATAAGAGGCTGCAAAGGGGACTTGGGTATTATATTAGTGCAGTCACATGGCCTGCAGTGAGCTCCTCGATGGAGCAGGGAAAGCTTCATCTCTTAATGGACCGCACAGAATACAGAGAATAATTCCCCTAATAAATCTCTTTCAGTCTCTAATATCTAGGGAAATATATTATCCTGTTGTCCAAAAACCTTGAGAGATCAGTCTTATCTGAACAAGAATAGACATTTCATGGTAGCTCTGCTGTGATAGGATCAGGGATTGTACTGCTGTGCCACTGGAAAAGAGGTGGAATAACAGCTGGCTGCAGAGCTGCTGTTCCCAGTGTGAAATCCCGTTTGCCACCACAGGACCAAGGCAGACTGTGTGCACCAGCACATGCAGGAGCATCCTCTGGGGAGTGGGAAGGCCGCAGGGACTGCACCACTGTGCAGCAGCAGCAGAGACACCACCCCCTTGTTGGGGACGCAGCATGGGACCACCTTTGGAGGGCCTTTGGCCACTGGCCTTGGAGCACTGTTGCCCTCAGCAGTGGGTGTAACTCGTGCTGAGTGTGGGGAGCTGCTTGGGCCCGGGTTGCTTCCCCGGTGAAGCTGTTTTTCCCTCACGTCTCCGAGCTCAGCCAGTGCTGTCTTTGCCACACCCCGCTGGCGTCCCGTGCAGGGCTGTCCCCAGGGATGCTGTGCGTGGTCTGGGGAGGGGCGGGGAAGCAGAACAATTGCTTCAAGCCAGCAAGGGGCTGCTGCAAACTGCAGCTGGAGTGGGATGCCCAGGAAGCAGGCTCCTCCGGGAGGGATGAGTCCCTGGAGTGGCTCCCTTCACACTCCTCCTCGTGCAAGGACTTTAGCTGAAAGCAGGAATAACTCCACCACTGCTCTTTGTGTGACGGGTGCTCCTCAGCTCTGCCTCTTGACACATTTCCAGATTTTGAGGTGGGTTTAGCCTTGCCTGGAGAAACAGACGTGTCCCAGTGCAGTCAGGCAGTGATTTGTCTGTCTTTTAAAGGGGACTTGCTGTGCTGTGGGGGTGCTTGGTGTGTCTGAGGTGCTCAGATGCGGCAGTGGATGTGTCAAATCAGTGTCAGCACAGTGCTGGGAGGGGACTGAGCTGAATAGTGAGTAGCACACTGCAAGCAGCGTTCGTCCCACCTTTGCAATGCTTTGCAGTGACAAAGTTCTTGTAGAAATGGATTTTGTCCCTCTTTTGCCAGGAGCTGGGGCTTGGGAAAGAAGAACCAGTGGTTGGGTCCTTCTGTATGCAGGATTTATTTCCATACATTCTTTATTTGAGCCATCTCTTTCTTTTCTAAGATAGCTCACATTTTATTTTTAATACTGGACAAATACCAAATATTCCTCAAGAGAGATCTGTGATTGCAGCTCAGTTCTGACAGTTGAGAATAGTCCAACCGACATATTTGCCTCATCTGAAATGCTGCTATTTTGAGCTGTGCTTTTGTTTTTAGCCATCAGTGATAAGTTTGCATTTCCTGCAGATGATATTTTGGGTTGACGTGAGTTGTTAAAGCTCCACTGTGTAAAATGGTTTTCTTCCTGTGTGACTTTGGGCTTGTCTTTTCTGGCTTGATACCCTCATCCAAACCAGAAGCAGAATTGAATCCCAGCTGGTCATCACTAAATAATTTGTTTTATATCTTGCTGAAGCATTTTATGAGTGATGTTGCAGGAAGGCTTGTTTCCTCTTTTTTTTATATATTTTATTTTGGACTTAAGATGAAGGCAAACTGAACTTTCCAGGCACTACTTTGGGAATCAGACATTTTCCAGCTAATATTTTGCAAACTATTAGAGCGGCAGATCATGAGGTGGGAACCCAGTTATGCAAACAAAGCCACGTCACTCTTGGCCAAAAATAGCTCCAGTACATGTGCAGTAGGGTGGAAACGAAGGCCTTTGGTGTACATGGAGCAAACAGGGAGGGAGGCAAGAGGGGAAGCTGCAGCTTTTTGTTTAGAGCCTCTGGAGAGATATTTAGAGCAAGTGTGTTTTCCAGAGACAAGCAGAGTGTTGCTGCTTGTAATTTTAGTGGGACAGGAGTTATTCCCTTCCTTGCAGATAAAGGGGACTGAGGGTTTGAGAGATGGCACTCTGGTCCCAGAGGTGTTGGTAATTTTAACATCCAGGTCCCACGCAGAGCATGAAGAAATACTGGAGAAGAGTTAAAAAGTGTTCTCTTCCCTTCCTCTACTGAGCCCACCTGCAGCACGGGGAAAACCTGGTCCTTTCTGTGTTCTCCTGGGATTCCGAGAGCTCTGAGGGCTGGGTTCACATCTCGTGCAGAGATGCTGCCTGTCTTCATCTCCTTTCATTTCAGCCTCATCCACTGCAGTGCCCTAAATAATTTCGAGATCACCCCGGTGGCTGTTTGCTGTGTACTCAGGGACTTGCTGCCTGGGAGTTTCCTGGGTGTTTGCAGCAGGGCTGGGCTCTGGCTTCCTTTAATGTGCTGCAAGTTAGTCCCCACCAGGCTTAAAATAATCTTGTTTCTTCCTTCTGTAACATCACCACGCCGAGCTCCCTTTGCAGTGATGTGTTTAATTGCAGTTTGTTATCGAGCTGTTAGGAGATTGTTTTGGGCCAAGAGAGGAGATAAAGCAGGAACTCGGGTATGGCAGATGCAGCTGTAGGTGTGCAGATGTCACTTCCATTGGATTAAAGCCTCCTTTTTATGAAGCCTTGCAATTTCTTATCTCACAGTACTTTTCTGGGATGAGTGGGAAGGGGGCTGTAAAGCTGAGCAGAGGCTTGATGCCTTCTGTAATGGGCAGAGCAATTCCCAGGCTCATTCCCCATTCCTCACAGACAGTTTTTGTCTCAATTAGAAGTCGTGTTCAAATTATCTCTGTATTCATCCAGAACCGCCAGTGCCTATCAGAACATCTTAATGTCTCCGGATGGGAGTTCTCTGTTCCTGCTCCTCCTCTTTCCAAAGGTGTCTATAAAGTTTTTCTCCTGCCAAAATTCCCAAACACGGATTTTTATTGCTCAGGTCCCCCCTCCAAGTTTTGTTACGGGTTTCAATCATCAGGATGCTTTTCCTGGAGTGTTTTCCACGCAGGATTCCTGTGCAGGTTGTGCCAGTGGCATGTTGCTGAGTTCCAAAATAGCTGAACATCAGCATGCACAGCTGCACGGAGAGGGGAGATTAGTGCTGATTTATTGGCCTGTCAATTAAAGAGGAGCATGAGGATTCTCACTGCATGGCTGAGATATTAAGTGTTGTGGTGGCAGCAAAAGATCAGCTTTCTTAGACCTAACTGCTGCTTTCTATACGTTTATGTTTAATTAAAGTGTTCCTACGTCCTGCACTCCTCGCCGTTCGCTCGGAGATGTGTTTTGAACCATTGCCAGGGGAATACATTGTTGTGGCATCCTCTTTCCACATCTATTAGCAGGAAGGGGATAATTGAGGAAATCTCACACAGATTTAATTGGGGACTGAGGGCAGGAGCGGGGAGGGTGAGAAACACGAGGCACAAGTAGGTCAGAAGTTGGGTAACTCTGGCTTGGTGCGGAGCACTGGGCAGTGCTGGTGGAGGCACCGTGGGGCTGCTGAGGGTTGGGGGTGACCAGGGAACTGCTGGAGGTGCCAGGGGACATGGCTTTAGAACATCCTGCAGGTCTGGGCACCTCTGCCAGGGTCCCAGGGGTGCTGATCCCTCGGGGAATTGTGCAGGGTGGGTAAGGAATGGGGGCGGAGAGCATGTCAGCCTGGGCTGGGGGCAGCGTTTTGCAATTTTAAGCCCTAATCAGGAAGGCAAATGTTGTGCTGTGGTTTACAGCTGCCTGTACCGAGCTGGGGAGCCGGGTCCTGGCAGGGCTGAGCCCTGGGAAGCAGGGTCCTGGCAGGGCTGAGCCCTGGGAAGCAGGGTCCTGGCAGGGCTGAGCCCTGGGAAGCAGGGTCCTGGCAGGGCTGAGCCCTGGGGAGCCAGGGTCCTGGCAGGGATGAGCTGGGAAGCAGGGTCCTGGCAGGGCTGAGCATCCTGGAGGGGATGTGGCAGCTTGTCGTGGGAAGTGGCAGCAAAAGCAGCCGAGGGGGAGGCACCGCGGTGCTCGTGCCTGGCAGACTCCCCAGCCAGCAGCTCATTTTTGGTGTGCGCCAGCCCGCCCTGCACGGTGCTGGGCGTGGGCAGGGCTGGGTCCGAGCCCCCCGAACAGCAGATAATCACAGCAAACGGGGCTGTTTTCCATGGGGTTTTGCGGACTCACGGCGTGGTACAGGAGAGCTCCCCGCTTTCGCGGTGCTCAGGCATTCCCATCCCTAGCAGGGGCAGCGCGGCACGGCCTCCGCTCACGCCGGTGTCCCGCGCTGGGAGATGTTGGGTACGAGATGTTTCGTTTGGTTCGTGCTGCTGGGGTTGCGGGGCCGCGTCCCTGGGGGATTTTTTGAGACTTGAGGGAAGCACAGCAGTGCTGGGGAGAGCTGCAGCAGGAGCTCTGGCCCTGCTGGCTGGGATCACCGTGCCCAGGGGTGCTCCAGGAGCAGGAAGAGGCTGCTGCAGGATGGTCTGGGAGCAGAGGATGGGCACTGCAGTGGTGCAGCCACGACCAGGAGCAGAACTGGCTTTGAGGCAGCTGAGAAGGGGATTTTTATCAATCTGTCCCTGTTCTGAAGGAGGGCTCGGAGCAGGGCCCAGGCTCTGCTCTGGGGGCCCAGCAATGGCAGGGACTGATCCCAGCAAGTTCCACCTGGACGTGAGGAGGAAATTCTTTACTGTGCAGGTGATGGAGCCCCAATTGCCCAGAGAGTTTCCCTCCCTGGGGGTATTCCAGAGCCGTCTGGACACAACCCTGTGCTCTGGGATGGCCCTGCTGGAGCAGGGACTGGGACCAGATGACCGCTGTGGTCCCTTCCAGCCCAACCCACTCTGGGATCCCAGGAACCAGGTGCGCTTTGCCGTTGTCCCCATAACTGGAGCTGGGTTAATTCCATGCCTGGTGCCTTTTGCAGGCCTGGCCCTGTGCTGTGAGCGAGCCCCGTGGTTTCGCTCCAGGCTGGGAGCAGAGCAGCCCACGGAGAGGTGTCCCTGCTGTGTGTTTGGTTGAACAAAGCTCTTGGCACCAGTTGGGGCTGGGTCTGTTGCTCTGAGCTTGTGCAAACAGCAAGAGAAAAGCAGCATTTGCCCTCAAGAGCCCACTCTGCAAACACAGAACTTTCTAAGAGACAAAACACAAGGAAAAAAAAAGCTTTAATTACAAATCTTGCTGTTGAATATTTTTACTGGCTTTCCTGAAAGCCTCTTCCATCAGCATTGCCAACCTGAAGCATCAACAAATGCAGTTCTGGCTTAGAAGTCGGTGTAATTAGGAAATGCAAACACGCAGAAAAGGGTGGGGGCTATTTGCTTCTGTTTTTTGAGCCTTGAGGGAGGCTCTTCTCAAGCTTTTACATCCAGTCACACAGAGCAGAAATTTTTTCAGCTTGTATTAAGGGGAAGAAAAAAAAAAAAAGAAAAATGATTCTCACAGTAGCAGCAGGTCCCAGGCTGTTTCTCAGGCTGTACCATGGGGCAAACCTCCTCGTGCCACTCGGGGCTGTGCCTGCCACACCTCCCTGCCAAGGTTTTGGGTTTATTCCCTCATTCCTGCTTTCTAGGATTCTCCCCCCACTGCAGGGTGCTGCTGGGATGGGTAACCTGTGCATTTGCTCTGGGATGAGTCTTCCTCTCCAGCTCCCAGTTGTAAAACCCACTTGGGGCCGCAGATGCGCCGGCTTGTGCTGGAACAGAATGTACAAAATATCCACTCCTCAAGGACTTGGCTTTGTGTACTCCAGTGGCTGATGTCAGAGGATGGAAAAGGTCTTGTTTTCTCCGGAAATCTTTATTCTTAATGTGCATTCGAGACAGAGAAGCAAAAGAGTGTGTTCTTCTAAACCTAAGTTAAGAAGCTTGTTCAATTTTTAAACAGTTACATAAAGCCATCAAAGTCTGACAGGAGAGAGATGCAAGTTGGTGCAAAAGAAAATGGGAAAAAGAAGCTGAAATGGAGTGTTAAACTAATTCCCCCAGGCTTGTACCTAAAACAGCCTTAACTCATCGATGAACCTGCTCCTGTGCTTTCATTTTTTTCCCCTTCCTTTCTCATTTTTTCCTCTTTTCTTGCCAAATGTGGTGTTCATGTTGCTGAACCCTGGCTAAGTGTGAATGCTTCTTGAGCCAGCGCTCTGCTGCTTTTACCCAGCCACTTCTGGGTCCAGATGAGCATTTCTGTGCCGCTCTTGGGGAGACAAACCTGTGGACGTGAGCGGTGGGAATGGGGCCTGGCTGAAGCACAGGAAAGGATCCTGGGCTCCTGCAGACAGATCTCTGCGAGATTCCCTGGTTTTCACTGCTCAGTGAACATTTGGGATACTCAGCAGCACCGAGACTCAAGCCCTGGTGGGGAGCAAGTGCTGCTTTGGCCCGTGGCTCAAAGCCAGCTGAGCCTTCCCAAAAACATCTGCCAGTTCCTGATGGAGGCTTTTTCTCAGTGAGAGAGGAATTTGGAGGGTTGGCATAGTGAGCTTGATGCGAGGATCACTCTGAGCACTGGTGTGGAGGAGTTTGGGGTGTGCATTCATGGGAGTCACATGGGTTGGAAGGGACCTTAAAGATTGCACCCCTGCCGTGGGCAGGGACACCTTCCACTGTCCCAGGGACACCTTCCACTGTCCCAGGTGGCTCCAAGCCCCATCCAGCCTTGCTTTGGACACTTCCAGGGATCCAGGGGCAGCCACGGCCTCTCTGGGCACCCTGTGCCAGGGCCTCCCCACCCTCCCAGGGAACAATTCCTTCACTCCTCATTAGACAGTAGATATTCATGAAAGGCTATAGGATCAGACCTCTCTGGATAACGCACAGAGATGTTGCAGGTCTTTGAGTAATATTAATCTATTTATATCCACTACCTTGCTCCTAGAAATCCATTATAGCTGGTCCTGTCTAGACGTGATCAAGGACATACTTTCAACTCCCATTATTTTTCGATAGCATTAATATTCAAGCACGTCTTTGTCTTAAAAAATGTATCCTGAAAGCTGTGGTTATTGAGGAAATTCAGGGAGAATAAAAAGAAGGCCTGTGACAGAAGGGATGTCACCTCCCAGAAGTATCCACAGAGGGTGGCTGGCACGGCTGCTCTCACAGAGCTCTTCACCCCAGTGACTCTGAGCTGTCGTTCCTCTGAGGCTCAAGAGGCAAATGAAACTCAGAAAAGCCTGATGATTTCCTCCAGGTCATGGAGGAAATGAATTCGGGGAAATGAATTACCTGCTCTCCACTCCTGCCCTCTCTGTAAGTTATGAGTCTTTTTATTCAGGCGTTGGCATTTCCGAGGTCGCGTTCAATCTGGAGAACCTGGCTTTGGTTAACCCCAGCCACTCACCTCCCTCACACCCGCTGAAAAGGAGATGTTCAGCTCGAAATAGCTCCCACAGTGTAATTGTGCCGTTGAATCTTCAGGGAGTCACAGTTTAGTGGTGCTTGGTTGGAACTGGGAGCCCTGGTTTGCCCCTCTTGGGAGAGGGGAGCGGAGGTGGGAGCCAGAAATCTCTGAGGGAATTTTCCTTACATAAAGAAGGTTTTGTTGGGAATGGATACACCTTCTTTCTCATGCACGACAAGGCTTGGTTCTCTGAGAAAGAGTCCTAGAGAAAGCAGCTGGGAGAAAAAATGCTCAAAACTCAAGGTTTGCATAAGTCTGCCCTTTAAAAAACAAGCGGCGCTGGAGACTCCCAAGTGCTCTCTGTAAATTGCAGCATTTCCTTCCTGTGTTTGAGCAGCGCCTGCACCTCCTCTGAGCTCCCCTCAAGCTGCAGGACATCGGTGTTTACTTTAGGGTCCCTGACTCTGTGGCTCCAGCCTGAAGGTCTGACCAAAAAAAAAAACCAAATCTGTTTTCAGCACATTCAGAGCACGAAAGCTGCTGTGTTTTGTGTGCTTCTGAAGAGCCACCCCTGTGTCTGCATGGCAGTGTCCCAAAGGCGCTGGCCAGGGTTGGGAGGACTGTGCTGAAGGTCTCAGTGATGAAAAACAAGCTGTAGGAAGATTTTTTCTTTTGCCTTCTCATCGCAGGTTGGGAAGACTTCCCTCCTCTCGTGCCCGGGTCGCTGTGTTGTGTTAGAGCTGCCACCTCGCATTGTTGAGGTGGCTGCAGTTCAGAAGGGATAAGTAAAGGGCTTTTCACAGTTCTAGGGGATTCTCTGGCATGACAGAAATACAAGTAAATGTCATTGGAAAAACTCCAAATATTTCTGCTCACACGGCCTCAGGTAAAGGACTAATAATGAAGATGGGTCACAAGGGAGCCAATTTCGGCATAATTAAATCCACTGGTGTTTGCTGACACGTAAACCAGAAATATTTGATCTACTCAATGTGGGTACAGTCACTGCTCAGTTGAAAATCATGGAATCATAGAGTGGTTTGCAGTGGAAGGGACCTGCACCTTTCCCGTGGGAATGGGAAGTGCCGGTATCCTCCTCGTGGACATGGATAATGGGGACACTCAGAACTGGCCTTGAAATTTGGAGCTGACACTCGTAAGCTGGACTTTGTGTGAACTTTGGAGAAGGGTGTGAGCCAGCCATTTGTTTGAGTGGGGGTTGCCAGCAGGATGATGCTTGGAGGTGACATTTTCCAGCTCTGCTCCCTTCCTGGGCACTTCTCGGTGTTCCTGTCCACCTCTCCTAGTCTGAATCCTGGATCTGAACTGGTCCCAGTCACAGCTGGAGACACAGCAGCATCCCCAGGCTCTGACTCTTACCCGTGCACTGTGCTGTGCAGATCCAGCTTTCTGCCTTATCCCAACTTCCCCGTCCTACAACTGAACCCCAATTTCTGGTGCGAGCCTTGCAGTGGCAGCTTCTCAGCTGAGTTATCTTTGTTCTGGATGTGAGAAACCTGGCAGGGCTCCACTTCATTCCTGAGCTTTCAAAGTAACTTGCCCGAAATAGAAACACCTCACAGGAAGGTCTCCAGTAAAAATAATTCCAGTAGGCAACTCCTGTCTTGGCTAATCCCCCTAAGGGTTTGGTAAGATGTTCTCTTTGGAGGTCATCCCTGCAGGATCAGTCGTGGTGCTGTGGGATGGGGCTCAAACTCCGGGCTGGCTGCCGGTGGGAGGTTTTCCCTCTTCTGGAGCTCCCTGTTTCTCTGCTCCCACCTGGAAGCAGGGAAGGAGTGCAGCCAGGAGCAGCGTGCCAGCAGTCCTGGAGGGCTGAGAGCAGCCCAAAGGATTTCTCCTGTGGGTGAGGCTGGCAGGGACTGCTCAGGGGTGGAGCAGCCCCTTCCCTGTGGTGGCTCCAGGCCCTTCCAGGATCTGAGCGGGCTCCCAGCTGCTCCAGGAGCAGGGGATTGCAGTGTCTGTGACCTGCTGTGCTCAGCAGTGCAATTAGTGCTGAATAACAACGAATTGGAGGTTCCAGTGGGACCCAGCTCCCACAGTTCGTATTTCCAAGGATTTTACTGTGTCTAGTACACACCTGACAGCGCTGTCTGTGTCTTTCTGCTGCCATTGATACCATTCTGAAAGTCAAGCCAGCCTTGGGCTTCCCACGTTCCTACCAGAGCTGGATTATTGTTTTGTTTGAAGTATTTGTCCTTACGGAGACTAATTAGTCCCTGTGAGTACTTCACTCCTCCGGGCTGTGTCTCCCAGCTGCCAGGTCCTGCCTGGTCCTGCTGATGTTCTGCCACACAGACTCTCCTTCTTTCAAACACCACGGGTGTCCCACATGCTGCTCCAGGAATCTCCATTTGTCTCGTCCTTTCTGATTTCTTGCTGTTAAGGGGAAGAGGGGAAGTGTGGGGGAAGCAGTTTTGTGGCCCCAGTAGTTGTTTTGAAGCATCAGCAATCATAAAGAAGAGAGTCTGAATTAAATGTCTTTGCTTCCTTTCCTGCCAGGGCTCAGCTTATCCACTCTCTCACCTGAACTTCTAAGTATCCATCAGTTAAGAGGATGGAGATTTGCATAATTAGTGTTTTTGAGGTATCTTCTGAATTGCAGGAGAACTCTTACGTGTCTCAGCTCTTATCTAATGAGGTGCTGACAAAGAGGTATCCATGGAGACATCCATTATAAGACACTGTTCTGGAATGGGTTCTTCCCAATGCCTGTTAAAATGCCAAAGGGTTTTCTTGGGCATAATTTATACCGTTTCTTTGCTCCGTTCGTAAACAAAAACAGTTATGCCTCAATATGATGAGAACCATAATTTTTAAAATGAGCTTTGCAGGCTCTTATTAAGAAACAGGGATAGGAGTGGATTGGGAGGAAGGTGCTGAGGTTTTTAAGGTGTCCTACGGGGTATTGAGCCTGGAGATGTGCTCAGGGGCCAGGCCAGGCAGCCCGCAGCCCTCTGGGCTGAGGAGAGGTGCTGAGCATCCCCTGCAGCCTCGTGGAGCTGGGGGTGACCAAATTGCACCCCTCCAAATGGGGCCGTCCACGCTGGTCATGGAGATGTTTTCCTGTGAGGAGGACACCTAAATTACATCCTCAGGGGGCTTCCATGCCCCCTTGCTGAGGGGATGGAGTGCTGTGGGCGTGCAGGGGCTGCAGTCACTGGCTCGTGGGGTGTGGCAGCCTGTCGGGAATGATGGAATTGCTCAGGTGGGGAAACAATCCTCTGTTTGTGCAGGCTTGGCAGAGTGGGGAGACAGGTGAGCACATCAGCGTCGCAGTGCTGGATTGTCTTGAATTTCTTCTCTTTACTCCCCTCTCTGCCATTGCTCCGCTCGCAGCACTGTGCACTTCCACAGCCCCTTCCAGGCCTGGAAAAGAATGCTTGGGGAAATCAGGCTCGTGGTTCCCATCACACAGCTCTGTGTGCTGTGGCTTTCCTGCGGCAAGCCTGGAGTTCCAACCTTCCTCTGTCCGAGGCGTCATTCCAGGCTTTCCCAGTGTGATGGTTTGGGATCCTGACACTGCACAGGATTTGTATGGAACTATTATCTGTTGTTACAGCAGTATGCTGTTAAAAAAACATCTAACTCCACCCTTTCTCTTTGCCTTTCCTGTTTTCTTGGAGGGTGAAGATGGGAGTTTACAGAATCCTGCATATCTGACTTGGTTATTTATAGCTTGAAGCTGTTGGGGTTTATTTTTGAGTTCAGCTAATGGGTTATTCTTTGTTGGAGCTGTGAAAAGGATTGGGAAAAATCTACAAAATATTAGAAAACAGACTGAAGTGCTGATTAAGGTGTGTGCACACCCCTGCTCTGATCTCTGCTCTGTTCCTGTATCCACATGAATACCTGGAGTCGTGTGTTCATCAAAGAATAAATCTCAGTCCCTAAAGCAGAAGGATTCTCCCAAAGGGAAATCTGGCCCGTGGTTTAGGCAGCAGTAACTGCTGGGTACAGCTCACGCTGTGCTGCTTGGTTATGTAAGGGATCTAACTGGGGAGCTTTCACAGGAATTTGGGGCTGGAACTGTGCTCCTGGCAGCTCAGGCAGGGCAGGGCAGCCCCATCACCTCTGCACAGCTGCTGAAAATCTACATTCCACCAAATCCAGCGGGATGAGTGGGTGAAATGGTCCTGCAGGAGTCTGAAGAAGGTGGGATGGGTTGTTCAGGACAGACAGAAGGAATACGGGCTTCCTCATGGACACCTGGAGCAGGGAGATTCTTCACTCAGGGGTTCAGAGCACTCCTGGATAACTGACCTGAGAGTTGGGTGTCATCTCAAAGAGAGGTCACAGCCTAAAACTTTGCCCTTCTCTGTCACCCCAGCGTTCTCTCCCTCTCTCTCCTGAAGCCGAGGTTTGCTGGGCAGCCCTCCAGCCCTGGAAATGTGCCGAGCTCCAGGAACTGGTGCCTCAGGTGAATCATTTCAGGCTGTGGTTCATGAGCTGTGCTCCCTGTGCTGCCTTGGAGGGATCTCTAAACAATAACCAAGAGCAGTGAGTCTAAATAATGGGCAGCTTAAATTCATCTTGGAGTGATCTGCTGCCCCGTGCTTCTCTCTGTGGAAATTTGTTAGTGCTCCACAAGCCAATTTGGCTGGGTAGCACGAGGTGAGGCACCTGGAACTGAGCTGCCTGCTCAGGCATGGCCATTGTGGAGCAGTCCAGCAGCTGGAAAGATCTGGAGAAAATTAAACTAAAAGCAGCTGCACGCCTCTGGCAATGGGAGCTTTGGGGAGAGTGGCACCGGGATGAGGGAAGAGACAACTCCAGCACCTTTTCTGCATGAAGTGACTGCAAGGGTTGTTCAGTGGGTATCTGATGGTGAAATTAGCCCCCAAAGACTGAGTTATTTATTTATTTTGGTGATCATATCAGAGGAGTGGGAAGCAGGGATGGGGAAAAAGGGACCTGGCTGTTGAGGAAAACCAAAAAGGATCTGAGCATCTTGGGGCATTTGGAAGAGATGGGCTCCTCTTTTCTGGCAGTCTCCTTTCAGCACAGACTGGAGGCATCCGTTCCTGTTTTCTGAGCCGTCGGAATATTCAAGTTGCTGTGGATAATGCAGACTTAAGTGGAAAAACAAAACTGCAAAAACAACCCCTTTTGCCAGCAGATTTCAGCCTGACATCAGTCTCGGGCTGACACTCTGGATACTGAGCAGGGCTGCACGGGGAGGGAGGAGGGTTGGTGGAGCCGGGTTTGTGCTGAGCAGGAATTCTGGAAGCTCGGAGGAGCTGCAGCATCCCAGATCTTTAAATTCAGTCTGACAGAATTCTCAGTGGGGAGCTCCCCCTACGCCAAAGCAGAGCCTGTGTCACCTCCGTTGTGCTCCTTCCCTCTCCATCCCCGAGGATGCTGTGGCTGCGAGGGCTTTGATGTGCAGATACAGTGACGCATGTTTCAGTCCCTAATCACAGCCTGGATGGTTTGGGAATAGGGTGAATATTCAGGGCTCCAGATTGTACTCACTGCGGCAAAGGCAGGAGGAGGGAGGGCAAGGGGGGCACTGGAGTGGATGGGAAAGTTTGGGTGAGGGGGAACAGCAAAGTGTCACTGGAGACCCCTCGGGGGTGGTCTCTTGCTGCTCTTGGAGCCCTGCAGTTCTCTGGTTGCAGGAATGCTCTCCAGAGTTGAGAAAAAGGACATTGCATGGTGGTTTCCCCATCCCTGCAGCACTGCCAGCCCGAGGCATTCATGAGTCCTGAGTCAGCCCTCACCACCATCCCCAAATTATAACACTGAGGGGGAAAATTGCATCTTTGTTTTGAGTAGAAAAAAAAAAGAATTTGTTAGTTTGGGGTTCTTTCTCCACAGTGGCCTTTGGGCCGGAGCTGTTGGGTTGGGTTTGGCTCACGTGCCTCAGTCCTGTGCTTCCCTGCCTCGGGTTTGGTTCACATCAGGTTCGTGCAGACTGGTGGCACTCGAGAGAAAGGAATCAAAAATTAGCACTTTGGGGAATTTTAGGGGATCCATGACTTGAGCCAGGCTTCAAAACCTGTCATACCTTGAGACCCACAGGCAGAGATTTGAGTGCTGGCAGAGCTCTGCTGGGAACGCCCTGTGCTGATAAAAGACTCGAATAACCAGACTGAGATTTCGATGGCGAGGCAGAGAATTACTAAAGATCTGTAGGTTTGCTTGAGGCCCTTGATATCTTTCATGGATTAGTCAGACAAAAGCGTCAGGGCTAGATGTACCACAAGGCAAGGTGCTGTATTCCTCACAGGGGTGATCCCTCTGCCTGCCTCTGGCTCCACTCTGCAGTCACTATTATTTTTGACCCCGAGGAGTGTGGCAGGAGTGCTGGTTTTGGCATTGGGCTGTGGGGCATCTCGCAGGGGAAAGAGCTCCCTGTTTTCATGCAAATCTGTCCAGGAAGACAGGATATGTCAGATTTTTTGACCCTTAGCACTGCTTATTATCTGAGCTTACTGTTTCCACAGGGCTGGCACGGCAGGGACTGAGCAAACTCTTGTTGCCCACATCCCAAAGCGTGTGGCTTCGCTCCACCAGCCTCCGGTGGCACGGGAGAAGGGATTTTCCCTCAGTGCTCAGTGCCCTTCTGCACCACCAGCTGATGGCTCATCTGTCTCTCACTGGCTCGGCAGCACTGAGTGGGGTTTATGTCCCACTTGTGGCTAATGTTAATTTATAACCTCTTTTCTCTCTCTGGCAGCGTGCTTTAGCTTCTGATTTGGAAATTAAGCTAATAGCATTTCAGGTAATTTAAAGACTCTGTATGTGAGTGTACGCCTGGTGGGAGCGTGCAGCAGGTAGTTTCCCACATAAAGAAGGTTAAAGGCCTTTGTGAAGGCTGGAAATTTCCTCTGCTTTCAAAACAAGCTTCTCATCCGAAAATAGCAGCGAGCTGATAGCTTGGCTTCTCCTTATTTATTAGCAGCAGATGCTGCTGATAGATGCAGAGAGTTGTTTGGAGGAGTGATGTGCACCAGGGCACCGAGGTACCTTGCTGATTGCTGATCCAAATCAGACACTCATCACAGGATCAGACCCACGCATCTCTGGTGGGATTCCCAGGCCTGCTCCCGTTGCAGGGGAAATGCAGCAGTGACGAGCTGTTATTTGCTCTCAGCTGTCCAAATTAGCAAGGGAAAAATCCACCCAGAGAAGCCATTTCCTTGTGTAACAGCCATCAGCTCCTCGACCTGTGCAGGCAGATGTTCCCTGTCGGCATGGGACGGTTACACAGGAACTGGGGCAGGAGGTGGATTTTGAGTTTTGGGGCTCATCTGGGTCCACATCCTCCCACTGCAGAATTGCAGGAATACAAAAATGAGTGAAAGCAGGCTTGTGCTCCTGAACAAACTTGCCTTTCCCCAAATGCCAGCACTGCCTGTGGAGCCTCTGCTTTTCCTGTGGCTGCGGTCAGGGCAGCATCCCTTAGCTGGTGTGCTGTTACTCTCCGTCAATTGACACTGAAGCACTGGAAGCTGCTGCTGTGGTTGTTGGGGGTTTTCGGGGGTGATACCCACGTTCTGCTCCGGGGTGTCGCCTTCCTTGGCTGCTTTTGGGGGAATGAGGGACACAGCACGGAGGTCTCCCTCAGAGAAATTCAGAATGTGCTGTGGAGTGAGCCCACCTTGCTCACAGTGTGGTGGAACTTCCTCTCCTGGCACCCTGTGGGAACATGGATATAGGATGGAGCATGGCCATGGATATGGGATAGAGCGTGGCCGTGGATATGGGATGGAGTGTGGCCATGGATATGGGATAGAGCATGGATATGGGATAGAGCACGGCCATGGATATGGGATGGAGCACGGCCGTGGATATGGGATAGAGCATGGCCGTGGATATGGGATGGAGTGTGGCCATGGATATGGGATAGAGCATGGATATGGGATAGAGCACGGCCATGGATATGGGATGGAGCACGGCCGTGGATATGGGATAGAGCATGGCCGTGGATATGGGATGGAGTGTGGCCATGGATATGGGATAGAGCATGGATATGGGATAGAGCACGGCCATGGATATGGGATGGAGCACGGCCGTGGATATGGGATAGAGCATGGCCGTGGATATGGGATGGAGTGTGGCCATGGATATGGGATAGAGCATGGATATGGGATAGAGCACGGCCATGGATATGGGATGGAGCACGGCCGTGGATATGGGATAGAGCATGGCCGTGGATATGGGATGGAGTGTGGCCATGGATATGGGATAGAGCATGGATATGGGATAGAGCACGGCCATGGATATGGGATGGAGCACGGCCGTGGATATGGGATAGAGCATGGCCGTGGATATGGGATAGAGCATGGCCATGGATATGGGATAGAGCGTGGCCGTGGATTTGGGATGGAGCATGGCTATGGATATGGGATAGAGCATGGCCGTGGATATGGGATGGAGCATGGCTGTGGATATGGGATAGAGCATGGATATGGGATAGAGCATGGATATGGGACAGAGCATGGCCGTGGATATGGGATGGAGCATGGCTGTGGATATGGGATAGAGCATGGATATGGGACAGAGCATGGCCGTGGATATGGGATAGAGCATGGCCGTGGATATAGGACAGAGCTGGGCACTGCAGACAAAGGGACAGATCCTGCCTGGATGCACAGCCAAGAGCACACCTCCCATGTAATGGGATTCCCAAATCTTCCTTGGACCCCTGTTGGATGTTCTTTGGTTAACGGCTGTTTTTGTCGCTGTTAACGTTGTCCCAAACACCCCTTTCCACGAACAGCAGTTCCTCACACTCTCTCATGTGGTTCCTGGAAAACTTCTTTGTGTGTAGTGGTCTTTCATTTTCCATTTCCTCCAGCTCCTTGTTTTTTTATCTGATAAAACAAAGCACCCTCCTAAATTCCTGTAATTACAGTCATCCAAGCGGGCACATTCATGATGGCCTTAATAAGACCACAATGCGTCAAGCCTTTCGTGGAATCATTAAGGTTTGAAAGGGCCTCCATGTTCATCAAGTCCAACTTTTGTTTCTGAGAAAGAGGGATATGAAGTCCTTTAGTACTTCAGTACACTTTATGACTCTGTGTAATTTGCAAACCATTAAAGCCAGGCCTGGTGGTGGCCCAAAAAGGCAGAATGCAGTCGTGAAAATGGAACCAAATTATGCAATTATGCAGTTCCCTACTGTTATCCAGCTCCTTGAAAATGAAACATCCAGGAGGAATTTTAACTCGTGGTTTTTGATGCTCTAACCTAGTTGTAGCAGGGCTTTTGCAAGGCAGGAGTTAACCCACTTCATTTCCATTTGTTGTAGTGTTGGGTCTTTCTCTCTTCTGGCCAAGGTGAACAAAGAGTGAACACTGAGCCATCAGGTGATTTATCATTTAAAAATTAAAGAAATGGGTGCACAGAAAGGGTAGCAGTAATTTGATCCCAGGGATCCCACGTTCAGGACCGTGTGGTGGGACCAGAAACGAGGAAGAGGGGCTGGCAGGAGCTTGGCTGTGTGACAAACACACTCTGGTTGCCCAGAGATGACACTGGAGCTCAGGGTCCCACTGCAGCTCTGTGGGCTGCTGGGGTTTGGGTCTTGGGGTAGCAGAGAATCTGCAAATCCACCTTCAGTTCCCTGAAACCCCTCGGGATTTTGCAGTGAGGGCTTCCAGGGGAACGCAGAGAGTTTCACCTCACTGCTCCCCACCTGGGCCTGCAGTGATGTGTGGTCAGTAATGAGCTGAGTTAGGAAGAGCCACTTGAGCTGGCCAGAGGTTCTTCCTTCCTTATCAACATCATCTGTTTGGAGAAGGCCCAAACCCACCAGCGGGATCGGCTTTGGCTGATGTGCATCACTCCTGTCCCCTCTGCCCCTGGGTGTCACAGGGCTGACCCAAGGGCTCTATCCAGGCCCTCCAGCAAGTGACAGCAGAAGGCTCTCGAGGCCAACAACAGACAGGCTGGAGGAATAAAACCTGCAGCTGCACAGACAGGCTGTTTTATCACCTTTGTTCTCTTTTTAGCCACCTAACTATTCCTGGAAGAGCTAATATTAGCTCCCCCATCTATTTCTTAGAAGCTGGGAAAACAAGAATCCGACTGAATGTCCTGGTTTCCAGGTGAACTGCTGGCTGCTCGGTACAGTGGGCTCTGACAACCCTCACAAGCTCTTGCATCACCAGCTCTCGGTGTAGGGAGCCCTGGAAATCTGTGCTTGGGGAAGCGGCAGCAGGAGAGGGATTAAAATCGTTGAGCACTGTGTTTAATCCTAGCAACAGACTGCTTGGGAGGCACTTCCTGTGCCATCCCCAGCCGGATGCAGGTAGTCATGGAACACGCTTGCTTTGTTCTGCTGCACAGAAGCAAGTCCTGAGATGGTTTTAGGCTAAAAGTCAGAATTTTGGCAGGATATTTATCCACGATTTGCCAGCGTGTCTTGACCTAACGCTTCCATCCCATTGTGTTCGGATGCTAAAGGGCAGATTAGAGAAGGGAAGCGAGTGTGGGAATGGATTGCCGAGGTTGGGGTTTATTCCCTGAGTGACGCCCACGGCAGCGCCGCCCCGACTCCAGGGAAGGGATGATCCTGCTCACTGCCACTCCGAGCTCTGAGCGGCACCCGGCAGGCGAGCGTGCTCCTGCTGCATGTGCACGTCACGGTTAAAAAAAGCCTTTTTGTCAGCCAGACCCAGGTCACAATGAACTCCGCTGTTCTCCTGGAGCTGTGATGTTGCTGGGGAGAGAGAAGAGCGAGCAGTGCTTTGCCTCTGCCTTCCTCTGGCTCTTGGGGAGGTGGGAAAGACTCCGTGTGGAAGGGGGAGTGTGTTGTGCTGGGGTTGAGGGAAGGAAAGGAGGGCTGATGCAAGACTTCCCTTCCCCAGAGCCGATGGGCTGCGGCTGGGGCTGCCCTGGTTGCAGAGGGACTGGTGAGACTGGAGCAGCAGCACTGGAGGAGCACAGCCTGGCCACGTCTGTGCACCTGGGCTGGCCGTGGGCTCCGTCAGGATGTGTCCGTGCTGGAATGCTCAGGGAATATGCAGGGAGCTGCGTGCAGAGAGCACCAAACCCAAGGCAGGCGTGGGACAGCCCCGTCCTCGCTGCCTGAAGAAGGGCTGGGTTTCTCCCAGGAGGGTGTGAGCTCAGGGGAAGGTGCTTCTCCTCATGAATGAATCATGAGTGGCAGGCGGGAGCAGAGGTTTAAATTAAACGGCTCCCTGATAGCTGGCACCTTGAAAAACACCGTGTGTGGCATCCCTTGGTGAGCAGTCGGCATCAGAGCCACCTGAGGCACTGGGATCCATTCTCAAAGACTCTGTAAAACCAGCTAAATAATTAAAACTAATAATAATAATGAAAAAAAAAACCCCTGACAACTCCAATGTTTAATAATTCAACATTTTGATGAAATATTAAATGCTAATTATTTCCTTGCACTTGTGCTGGCACCGCTTCTCTTGATGTTGGCAATTCAGCATCACATACCAGTAATTGAAGTGTACTGTCAGCTTTCGTGTTACATTAACCACCCAGACCCCAAACCCAGCGCTCCTAAAGCCTCTGTTTGATTTGAAGCGTTGAATACTTTGAAGTCTGCTTTAGTGGATTGGTCATACTGCTGTGAGTACCAAAACCAGCTGGCTAAATGCCACAGCTGTGGCTGTTTAAAAATGCCCCCGTGCTTGCTGCGAGGAGCTGCCAGTCTCATTTCAGCAGTGAACGCAGGGAGATGGGCTCAGTCGATTCACCAGACACTAAACGAAATGCAAAATGAGAGGGCAAAAGGATATTTGGAAAGCATTTTATGGCTTTCATGTTTCATATGTCGTTTTACCTTCTACGCAGTGTGGTTGGATTAATTATTTGATATTAAAAAAAAAAAGGTGTTGAACTTCGCTCAGGGCGGGCAGATGAAAGACGTGACTGGCAGGGGAAAATGCTGCACATACTCCTTTGTTTACCTGCTTTGCTTTCTGTGCAGGGATGTGTCAGCGCCGTGGTTTTTTGGAATGTGGAGGGGGCGCAGGGAGTGGATAGAATCAATAGAATGGTGGAATTACAGAATTGCTGAGGTTGGAAAGACTTTTAAGGTCATCCAGTCCAACCATGAACCAGCACCGCCACGTTCACCACTAACCCATGTCCTCAAGTGCCACATCCACTTGTTTTTTTTTGAAGACTCCAGTTCTTTGAAACTGCAGAAGTGTTTGCATTCGGAGGTATTTGTCCTGCTGTTCTGCTGTCTCAAAGACATTCAGGCAGCTTTCATGGAAAAACAAAGCTCCTTTCCCTCCCACCATATCAGTTTATGAGTCTTAGAACTGCTCTGGCATGCAGTTCCAGCTGGGATTTCCAAAGCAGGCAGGAGAAGCACACGAATGCACATCTGGGAATAGGAGCGAGAGCCTCGTTGAAGGAGAAGTATTGGTTGCTTTGTTAGGATGTGCCTCGTTAAAGGCATCTCTCATCTCTGAAAGAGCAGCTCCAGAAGACAGATGAGAGTGGGAGAGGCAGTGAGAGCCCAGGGATGATTTGGGATTCCCAAAGCTTGGCTCAGAGTCTGGGAGTGTTACTGTGGGACATGTTTTCAGCCTGGAAGTTGAACACTGAAGGTTGACACTAAATGCTGAGCTTTTGCTGGGTGGCTCTGGGGAGAGAGCGGAGGGTCTGGGTGAGGAATCACAGTCAGGTCTTCCCTCTGTGCACAGCACAACAGGAGCAGCAGCTCCCAGCTGGTGTCACTGGACTGGGCAGGGGGAATGGGGTGCGTTGGGCACCACGCTGCTAAGGAAAATGCTTCTAAAAGGGTAAAGAAAGAGTGGTTTATTCTTGGAAACCTACGTGGGGGTGGCACAGGCGGGACAGATGGCAGCTCCTCTGTGATGGGCAGTGGTAGTGCCTCCTGTCCAGATGCCCCAGTGCCAGTATCTGTGCCCAGATGGGGACTGGGAGTGCTTTGAGGGCACATCTCCATGTCCAGGAGCACTGTACGTGCTGTTCTCGGGTCCTTGAGGAGGGGTTTGCTCTCAGGAGGAGCTGGATGGGGTCCTGCTGTGGTTGGGGTTATTATGGCAGTGTCAGGGGTGAGGAAGGGACTGGTTGTGCTTTCCTTTTTATGGGGGATGGTCTCTCAAAGTCCTGATTAATGAATAGCCCAGCGAGGCTCTTTGTGGTGGTGCTTATCCAGTACCTGGTTTGGAGTCTGGGGGGTGATTCAATTAGCATCTCTAGCCAACTCTAAATTCACTAAAAACTTTTAAAAGCAGAGACAATTAGCAGACTCAGTGGGAGAGGAGCTTTCAGGGAGAAGCAATGTAATGTGCTGCCAGCCTGTGTTTCAGTGGGCTGCATGAATATACCAGAGGTGCTTTCCCAGCAAGCTTCACATACACTGAGTTTTCAGGGTTCAATAACCTTCCCGAACTCAAGAAAGCACTCATCTCCTTCAGGGAACAAATAAAGCGAGTGGGCAAAAAAAAAAATTGTAATTTTATCAAGGATAAATTGCCCTGTTGTTCCTGCCAGTGAGCCCAGAGCAGCTCCAGTCCCTGAGCTGATCCTCAGGGAGCTTTGCAGGCACCTTGGCCTCCTCTGGTGGGTCAGAGCCACGATCCTCTGGGACTGAGACCGCCAGGGATTTGGGAGTCCTGCTGGATGTATTCCCTAGGGAATGTCCCTGCTGGCGCCACTGCCCATCCTGGATTGCTAAGCCAAGAGCCACTGGATGAGCAGTGGAACATTTTGGGGGGTTTGCAGTAAATCCGAGTGTAAAACCCCTGCTGGAGGCAGTGGCACCGCAGTGTCCAGCAATGCTCCTGCCCATTTTCTGCTCCATATTCATCACTAACACAGCAGGGACAGACCAGGGGACGCCCAGGCTTTTGCTGAATGGTTCCCTGAAGGGCTATTTGAACATTCTCCAGTGTGGTTTTTGGACAGAAAACCAGATTTACAATCAGTTTTTGTCCTCACTCTGCTACCTGGAAGTTTTTCTCCTTCTTTTTGAGGGTGAAGGCTTAAATAGAAAAATCAGAAAGTTTTAAGGCCCTGAACTGTAATCAAGTCTCCACGCTTTGCTTTCAGGTGAAAATTCTCTTCAGAAAGCTCATTTAAAAAACACAGAAAACCAAAATAAACCCCCCCCCCTCCCCGCACAACCAAAGGCAGCTTTAATATCTGTGAGTGTTTTGTGCAAAAGCCACAATTTCGTGATCAGCTCCGTGCTGGCTCGGGTCCAATGGATGTTTGAGTGCTCTTTACTTTGGGGCTTAATCTATTGTAGGGCTTTCTGTGGGCTGCCAGAGAATGGCAGCCCTCAACAAGCAGCTCTGTTTCAGTGAAAGAGAAAGGGGATATTGTAATTCCTGCAAATGAGCGGAAAATGATTGGAGCTCTTACAAGATTGAACATTAAGAATATTACAAAGAAGTGAATGCTTGAAGAGCACTAAAGCTCAGCCCCCCTGCCTGGGCTGGTTTGTGTGGGCGCAGAGTCAGTGGGAGCAGAGAACTCCTGGCGTGTCCCAGGGGTTGGCCCCATCGGGGCTGGGGGACCAGAGCTGTTAATGATGTTAAAAATAACACTGAAATACAAGAGAAGTGAAGGGAAGGGGGAGAAAAGAAAAAGGAAAAACTCATTCTGGGAGGAGAGCTCATAATGAGCCATTTTCCCTCTCTGTGTGTTTTTTTGTAGCCATCAGTTCCAAAATATTCTGGGAAGTTTATGTATCACCAGGAAAGAGAGGCTGAGCATCAAGAAAGACAGGAAAGAGTGTGGCTGTGAGTGGAACAACAACTGGCAGGCCACAAGGGTTGGGCCTAAAGATGTCAAATCCAGGCTTGCTGTTCGGAATGTGAGGTGTACAGGGTCAGCTGGAAGTTCTGTATGGGTTTTATGTGCCTTTATGACGAAAATGCCCATGTATTAGTGAGGGATCAAAGTCATTGAGAGGCGCAGAGGAAGCCCCTGCCTCCTTTCTCTCCATGAATTGCCTGGGATCGGTGTGTTCCTAGTGCAGGAGACCCCATCAAATTCCCTTTCTGGCAGAGCTGATGCCTGAGCGTTCCTATAAACTGGAGGCATCAAGGATTTCTGGACCCAAAGTTGTGCTTAGCCAGACACCCAGTGGGATATAAATATATAAAACTGAGGTTATTAATAGAACCCAGCAGCCAGCATACGGCTGTGTAGTGGAAGCAGAGTAAAGCATAAGCCACACGTTTCTTTTTAAGAACATGCATTCGCACCTTTCCCTTCGCACAGGATATTTTTGGGATGCCTCCACAGTTAGTCTGCTCTCCGCAACAGGCTATTTTTATCTTCTCACAACACGGCTTAATTAAGAAAAATGGTGTTTTAGAAACAATTCTGTGCGTTTCGAGCCCGCTCCCTCCCAAAATAACCCCACCCCGGCAAGCTCCAGGTGGTAAATGGCAGCAGAGTGCTTGGATCAGCACCCGGCAGAGGAATTTTCTGGCTGCATTTCCAGCCTCGGGCACAGCTCGCCTGAGCCCTGTAGTGCATTTCGTGTATCTCAAATGCCATTACAGGGCCCATCTGGCAGAGTGCGAGCAGGCAAGGGCCACGCTCCCGTCATTTATCTCAGCACCTCTTTGATTCTGGCTTGGTTTTTTCACGGCAAGACTTGAAGGAGTCGCAGGGATTGTCTTCAGCCATGTGAGCTTGTTGTGTTTCTGCCGTTGACTTTCCCTGTCCCATGTTGTTGTGAGACAAGGTATTTAGATTCCCAGCTATATGGTGTACCTTTAAATGAAACGACATGCTTAGATTCCCTTCGGTATAGGATGCCATGTTCGAAGAGCCTTTCTAAATATAATTTGACTATATTTTGATGTTAATTTTCAAAGCCTGGGTACTTATTTTTGATGCCCTTTTCTTTCGGGAAATAGGAAATGCCCTTGGGCCAAAATTTGGCTGGTAACAGATATTTCCAGTTTCTCGAATTAACTTCATCATTTATGTTTTCCTGTATATGCGTTTCTAATAAAACTTTATTTTTGGGGAAAAATGTGAACATGTGATCTTTCAGCCTTACCTGGTTTATGCAGATAATCTTGATTTCTTTGTTGAGGGACTCCATGTCCATCTGTATTTTGTGCACATTGAGGGTAAACCACAAAATCCATTCCCGTGGGTGGATGGCAGGGAAGTTTTCAATGGCTGCCTGTAGCCCTTATTTCTCATGCCATATTCTTAACATGGTTAAAATTGGCAGTTTACAGGAGCTGCAGTCTCGGAGGCGTTGGGACACTCATCCTGCCTGCCAGCATCCCTTTCTGAGAACCTGGGAACATTAGCGGAGCGTAGATTTTTCCCATGTTGAGGTTTATAAGGATGAAAAGCTCCGTGTGGAATATATCTGTGCAACTTCAGTGGCAAAAATTGCTAAACACGTTATATATAAATAGCAAAGTGCCTTCTTTAGGGACTGCCACAGACTGCTCCTGAGATAGCTAAGCAGACAAGTAAATAGTAAAATACGGGTATATTTAGCACTCCAGAAGGCGATGGATGGTGTTCAGACTTCACATCACACGGGCTCTTAAAGCCTTTACCTCTGTATAATCCCTTGTAGTCAGCACTGATGTGGTGGCACATTTGGGACCTAATTACAAGCTCCACTGCCAATCCAAGGACCAAATGGTGAAGGACAGTTTTGGAAGGCAGAAAACCAGAGGCATCGTGACTCGTGGATCGTGAGTAGCGGGGAAGGAGAGGCAGGAAAAGGCCGCCGCAGTTTAATGGGATTTGGATTAAATGTGGTTTAATGGGATTTGGGCGTGATTGCGGGTTTGAATGCCCGCCTGCCTCTCTGGTTCGTGCAGGCACTGCTTGGGTCGAGGTGTCCTGGTTTGCATCCACTTCTTCAGAAATCCCACTCGAGTGCCTGTGGTCAAACTGGGGGACTGATCTCACAGAATCCCCTGCCAGCCTTGTCACAGCCCATCCCCCTGGGGTGGTGGGAGAGCAGTGCCTGAAATGATGGCCAGAGAGCCAGAGGGGTTGTGGGAAGCTCTGCTAACCTTTCCCAGGCGAGTTCAGAACAGGTTTTCCTTCTGGATGTTTTTTTCCTTCTGGACTTTTTTTCCTGTTTGTGTCAAGCTTGAGGCCTTCCCACTTCAAACTCGCCCTCTTTTCCCGAGGCTGTTGAAAAGGCTCAGGTGTGTTTCCGACTGCCACGCCAGCCTGGAAAAACTGCAAAGAATATTTGCAGGAGTTATCTTTGAATCAAACCCACCACCTCGCTTGGATAGCATCCATCTCCTCTTTCTTTCCTTCTTCCTGGCCTTTCATAAGAACGTTTCTGCTGTTGTTGAGGATACTCATCCACATTCATACCCACACACAAATTTTGTGGTGCTGCAATGGTGCATTATTGACAGAGAGTCTTGGGATTTTTTAGCTAAAATACACGAAATGGTAGAGCTGTATTGCAGTGAGTGGAAGGAAGCTGTGTTGAACTGGTTTTGATGTTGTTGTCTTCCTTCCGAGGATGCTGTCCTCCTGAAAACAGTGCTTGTTATTTCAAATGAAGGTCAGGGACCCTGCTAGTTGTCCTCAGAGGATGGGCAAGGCTCATGAGGAAGCAAGTCCCAGCACTCCCATGGCTGGAGTAACCACGTCACCAAACCTGAGAACCTCAAGCGTGGAGCAGAGCTTGGTGTTCCTTTAAAATCCTTCAGGAACAGTTTACTGAGGAGCTTTTCCTCCTGTGTCCTATGGAGTTACTCCCTTGGTTTGTCTCACTGACGCTCTCCGCGTGCACCTCTGGGTGACTGTTCCCGTCTCGTGCTTTCCTGCCGGCGCGGGGGTGTTGCAAGGAATGAGCAGAGCTGGCAGCCTGGCTGGTGTGGGGTGACACGGTGACAGTAATCCTGAGTGGCTCCTGTGCGCTCTGGCAGCGGGGCATGAACAAGGAGCAGTCTGGTGAAGCGGGAACATCGCAGGGCGTTAAAGCACGCGGGGAAGTGGCTGCTGCGGTAACCCGCAGGTGTCTGGCGACAGCGGGGTGGACTTCAGCCCCCAGCTCGTCGTGTGCTGTCCCTCACGGTGCTGATGGGCAGTGACCGTGGCAAAGGGTGTGACCCGGTTTCTGGGCTGGCTCCCTGGGGCTCTGGGGGACACACAGCCCGGGACAACCCCGTTTGCTCCCAGAAATTGCAGGGTCGTGTTCCATCCCCTTCATTTCCAAGCCTCCAGCCACTAGAGGGAGAGAACGCCACGTATTTATGGCTTCGTTAGCGCGTGGGGATGTGTTTAATGAAGGAATGGCTTTCCTACAGCAAGGCTTTCCAGGCAGTCCCGGAGCTGGGTTTAACCCTTCGTGTTCCTGGGGTAGTTTTATAACCGCTCCTGAGCTCTGACTCCCGGAGACCTCGGCCGGTGCACGACCTCGCATTGCAAACTCTCTGGACGATGTCCAGCGATCCTTGTCCGTGTTTTACACCCTGTACTTTCTGCCGAGCATCCCTGCCGTGAGATGGCTTCGTGGGGAAACCTTTGGCTCCTGCTGGATCCGCTGTCTGCTCGCGTTACCCACGGCCCAGCGCACCGCTCCGCGCGGGGAGCGCCGCGGCACCGCGGGACACCAAACCCCTTCCCGTTCTGCCTGGCCAGCCTCAGACTCCTGGAGCCTATGGCCTGTTTCCTCTGCAGGGATAAAACAAGCCCAAGAGGGATCTCGTTTCATTTGGAATTAAAGCACCGAGTCAGTAATTATTGTAGGCAGATGAGTTTTAACAATTCCGAAGGACACCAGCAAGGGGTTGTGTGTTGAGGAGTGGGAGCAGGGATGGGAGCTTTGAGAAGGCGATGTCAGAAAGTGGATTTTGGACGCTTTTGACAGTGAGACAAGATTGAAACTTTCCTTTGCAGACTGAGCCCAGTGGGGAGGACCCGTGGAAATCTGAGGAGGGGACTGTGGGATTTGGAGGGGGCTGGGAATAAAAGCAGCCTGTTGGGTGGTTTGGAGAGCCCTCAGTCTGCAGTGCTGTTTAGCAGGGGAATTCACATCCCTCTGCACGTGGTGGGTGGGGAAGAGAAAATCTCTTTGCTTTGCTTTTGATTCCAGAGGGTGACTCAAGGCAAGGCTCTCTCAGAAGGGAAGCCTCACGATGCTCTAGCAGCCTGAAGTATTGAAGGAGAGCATTTCTCTGGGAAAAAAAAGAGCATTTCCTGACTCTAAAAGTGAATAGTTCCAGTTAATAGAGAGGCTCAGCAAAGAGGTTTCCTTAGGCTGATGGAGCATCCATGCAGATGATGCCCCAGCTCAGGAAGTTCTCCCGGTGAGGTTGGGGCTGGTCTCAGCTGCTCCTTTCCCCTCCTATTTCTCTTCCCAGATGTGCCCTGGCTGGCACAGCTGATGGCAGGGCCGGGAAAGCAGGGAGGGAAATGTGCAGGAGGGCACTAGAAACCCTGAGATTGACCTGACCCAGGCACACTGGAGAAATAGGGACTAAATGCACACATCATCCTGCTCAAAACACTCCTGGTGTCCATCGCTGGACACCCCACACTCGTAGGGCTGAGGTTGGGCTGCTCCTGGAGCTGTCCCCGCTCTGCTCTGTGCTCCTCCCTGCACCCCTGGGTCTCCTGACACGTCCTGGTAGCTCAGACTGACTGAGGCTGTGGAAACAGGGCTGGGAGCTGAGCTGCTTCAGCTCAGCATCCAGGGCCAGGGGTCACAGCTTGAATTAAATAATGGAGCGAGAGGAGCGCTGAGTGAATGTGAAAGGCTCCTGCCATGGCTCCGTGCATTCCGATGAACTGTGGCCGTAAATGCGACCTGCTTGGTAAGCCCTCACCTGCCTGATGGAGATCAGAGGTCCTGGGGGGGGACCAGCCTCCTTGCCTTGTGCTTTGCTCGCGGAGAGCCGAGCTGTGGAGGTGTTACTGAGGTAGGGATCCCGTGGGTTTGGGTGGGAGCCGTGCCGTGCCTGGGTCAGGCCGTGCCTGGGTCAGGCCGTGCCATCTCACTGCTGTGCTTCCCGTGGCAGGAAAACCACTTCTGTTCAGGGCTTTGCGTGTATTTGTGGGTGTAGGACCAGGTCGGGCTGCCCCTCCAAAGGCACCAGCTCCAGTGAGATCCCCACGGGGTTTGCGGTGGGGAAGAAGGGACAGGCAGGAGCTCGGGTGTGAGTCTGGCTGTTGGTTTTGGGACAGGGCAGGGCTGTGAGAGCCCGCAGCCATGCTGAGGGCCCTGGAGGCTCCATCCCAGGCTCCTGCGTGGAATGTCCCTCCAGGCACCAGGGAGGAGCACAGCCTCAGGGTGTAGGGCTTTGCCAGTCCCTTGGTACCTCAAAATGCACGACCCAGGGCAGCATTTATTGTTTCCCTGTCAATCTTCTCAGGAACAGTAATGCTAAGCTCTAGTTTTCTTTCAAAAAAAACAACCTTTTCTGGCTGCAGATCTCTTAGTACACAAATGAAATGAATTTATATATGAGCATTGTGCTGCTTGTAAAGCCCTTTCAGTTTCAAATTTAGTTTTATTCCTTTTTTTAATCTCCATAGGATTTTCCCTAAATAAGCAGAACTAGGCCAGTGCTAGTGACAGATGGACATAACGAAAACTTGGATGCTGGAGACACTTTACGGGGCTTGGGGATCTGAATTGGGGTGCTTTCCTCCTCAGTCAAAGAGTTTAATTTGGCTGCAGGTTATTAATTTTCACCTTTAAAGCAGGGGGCATGGCAACAGAGAGCGTTCCTTGGCAACAGACTCCTTGGGTTCATTAAAGCAGAGGTGGGAGGTTTGCAAATGGAAAAAGTTGAGAGATATTAGCAAATCAAATGGGCTGAGGCATGAGGAGTCTTGTCAGTCAGGCGGGGGTGACGGGAGAAGGAATAGTAAACAACATGCAAACCATGGAGGCATCTTGAAGGAGATGTTCTGGAAGGAGGCAGATCCAGGATTTGCCTGTTCTCCTGCCTTCCCAAGGGCAGGATGGCCTGGAGAGGGCTGGGAGGAACCTCTGTGTGTCTGGCAGACTGTGGGCACTGAACTGAAGAGGTTACTTAATAAAAAAAATTGCTTTTTACAAACAGATTTCCAAACTGTGGTTTCCCACTAGGGCTTTCATAAAGCTCCAGTTTGTTTTGGTCCTCTCCAGAACTGAAGCTGGCATTTAGTTGGTGAAATCCCACAAAAAGCCCTTTGAGGGGAGTCTGTGGGAGCGGGGCCATGGCCGACCCATGCCTTCCCTCCTTTCGCAGGGAGCAGGCTGTGTGTGCCACACACCTCTGCCTGGAGCCAGATGGGGGCTGTTTGCACTGTGGCTGCTAAATATAAATACTGCAATTAATTAATAATGCCCAATGCACATAATTAAATTAGAAATAACTCGCGTTTGTACCGGCATACAGAGTGTGCATACAACCGATCCGGACTGGAGAAGGGGTTTGGAGCAGGGGGAGACAGGTTTGGGCTGCCCTGGCTGTCCCTGCCAGTGGCCACTGTGTCACCTTGGGGGGTCGGGGGAAGCCCCTGTGCCCCTGGTTTGCAGGTAATGATCTCTCTGCCTCGCTGTGGGAAACAGCCCGATCCCAATCACATCCATCAGAGCGAGGCGTTTCAGGCACTTGTTCCAGTCCTGTGGTTCTATGAATCTATAATTTATGACTGAAACTATCTTTGTGTCAGAGTTAGTTCAGGAGGACACTCGTATCTGGGCCTCTGAATATGTCATCTCCTATTAAAGAACAAACAAACTCCCTCGTAATGTACCATAAATAATAATAATACTTTGCAAGAGCCCGAAGCGCTGTGTTATTGCTGTGCTAATCAGAGAGGCACTGGGCCATTATGAAAGTATTCCATGGGGTTTGGGCTTTTTTTTCCTGCAGGAAGGTACGTGTTTCATAGCTGTGTAGCGTGGCTGATTGGTTTATAAAGCCAGGCTGGCTAATTCCTAGTAGAGGTTAGACAAATTCCCCTCCTTTCTCATTAATTAACCTGTAGGATTTGGTGCCTGTTCTTTGCAGTTCAGTAGAGACAATGGCTGCAGGAACATATTTGTGCTCTCTGATATGGAATGAAGAACATCTGCCTTCTGCAGCAGTGAAATACCAGCGTGTGGCAGGGCTCTCCAAAGGGCACTGCCGGCCTCTCCTGCCTCAGTGAGGAAATTCCGGGCCGGAATTTCGATGGGGAGGCGCTGGCTGGGGGATGTTGTCCAATGCAGCCTCGTAGCTGGGGAGGGAAGGGAGTGGGTGAAAAGCAAAAGAAGGGAAATCCCCTCATGAAAACAGCAGCAGGGTGGGGGGAAGAAGCATCTTGGGGGGAAAAGTTCCCGCATCCAGGGAGTGTTTTAGAGCAAAAATCTTCCAGTGGGATTAAGGAAGGGAGGCCTTGAAGATCTCAAGGAGATTTCAGTGGTGATGTGGTAACACAATAGCAGGAGGGAAAGACAGGAGAGGCAAGTGAAACCCTGCAGTGCTGCTCTCACAGGCTGCAAGAAAATGAACCTTCACGTTTGGGATCCCAGGGCTGTGTTCTGGCTGTCTCAAACGGGGGATCTGCTCCCAAAAGCTGCCCTGCAGTACCATAAATAAAGGTGGGAGAGCAGGGTGGGTTCTGGGAGGATTGGATTGGGGATTGGATTGCAGTGGGAATGTTGGTGAAGTCTCCTGTGTGTTATTTACATGACTCCAGATGTGTTGGATGAGGGACAAGGCTGGAGGTTATTTTTGCTGTTTCACTGTGATGTGATACTGAGTGTCCTGCTCATACCCAGTTGTTTGGCTTCTGGGTCGCCCTCCAGCTGCAGGGAATTAGGAGAAAATAAGTTGCACACGGAAAAGTGGCATTGATCTGATAATTTAGTCAGTCACTGCCACTGCAGAGCAGTGTCCAGGTAAACACTGTCCCTTCCTTCCCTGCCTTGACTTCTCTGCTCACCTTTATTGCCCATTATTGATATAATTAGCAGTCAAAGGAGACTCCAGACTGGACTGGGCTGTTGAAGGGAAGCAGCTGTCTGAGGGTGAAGCACACCAGCTGATTTTGGTCCTTATTCTGTAGAGAGAGGAATTTTTGAAGGCTGTGACAGGTCAAATGTGACCAGACCACAGCTCTGCTGAGACTGACTGGGACGTTGTTATTGACGAGCAATCCACGAGTTCTTCCTGGGGATTTCCCCTGGAGTGATCCCCCAGACAAACCACCTGAGCAAAGCCTCGTCCCTGCCTCCCCGGTGGGATGTGCTCAGGTGGTAGAAATCTCATTTTTTGCCAGGTAAATCCCAGGGCAGGAGCCTGCAGTGCGAACTCCGTGCCCAACCAGCAGCCACTGAAAGCCGCCTCTGTTTCCCTGTGGGCAGTGTGGGTTTTCCTTCCAGCGCAGTGCTCTGTGACTCACACGCAGCTCGGGCTGTGCTTGGGAGTGTTCCGTGTCTGGGATGTGCTGGGTGGGCAGCCCGCTGTGCCCTCAGGTGTGCTGGGCTGCAGCATCCCCTGGCACAGGAGCCAGCACGTGGTGCCCTTTCCTGGAAGGTGCTTTCCTCCAGGGAAGCGGAGAACCAGAGAATTGCTGAATATCCTGAGCTGGAAGGGGCCCCCAAGGATCATCACAGTCCAGCTCCTCGCCCTGCACAGGACCCAGAAGAAGCTCACAGGTGGCTTTTCCCTGCTCCCCCTGCTCTGGCAGGGACTCTGGGCTTGGTCCCCTGCCCGCTGGCTGCCTGCAGAGCGCTTTGCATCGACAATGAGGCAGCAGAGGTGCATTTTCTTGGCAGGGGAATGCAGCTGGGTTCTCTCTGAGGTTCCCTGTGCCAGAGAGAACGGCTGCCCCACTTCTCTGGGCAGGATGGGATTTGTGTGCAGCCCACTGCCCATTCAGGGATTTGGCTGATCCTGGGGCTTTCTTGCCTTTCAGCACCTTCGCAGGGAGCAAGAATTAACCTGGCAACTCTTGGTTTGCTTCTCAAATCAGCTTAGTGGAAACAAGGCATAGGAAGTGAAACAGTGGAATATGAGCCTTATTGACAGGCCTGATCAACAGCTGGCGGGAGAGAAGCTGGGATAATTTCTGCTCGTGTGTAACAGTCCTCCACAAAGATTGTCCTCCTCCTCCTCCTCCAGATCCACATTCCCAGTTAGAGCAACAGGGTGGGATGTGCCAGACAAATCCCCCTCCGTTTGCACTGCCAGGGTGTGGCCTTGACCAAAGTGAGTGGAGTTACTGGGATGGTGCAGTGCATGGTTTAAAGGTGATCTTGTGCCTAAGAGGGTCATTCTTGTATTCTCTGTGTGTGTGCTGACAACAGTGCAGATCTCACTCAGTATTTCCTGGGAGAAAAAATACTTACCCTTCATTTAGAGATAACCTGATCATTGCTCTGTTTTTAGTCCAAGTCTCTGAGGGAAGCAGTGTCCATTCAGGATGTCTGTCTGTCTGTCAGTTCTGCTGTCCCAGCTCCTGCAGCTTTTGAATCAGTTGGTGAGGTTGTGCTGGCTCTGCCTGGCATCCCGAACAGGTGAAGTACCTGTGAGCTCTGTGAGTTCCAGGGCTGCACAAAGTCGTGGCCATCACCTGCTGTGGGAGATGGGGCTCTTCCCGGAGAGGACCCTGATTGACGACTCATGTCAGAGGTGGGATTTTCCAACTGGAGCCCTCCTGTGGGTATAAATAACTTACCTGGCGTTTCTGTCACTCAAAACTTAGGCAGAATTCCAGAGTTTGGACAGCTGTAGGTATTTGCCTCCTGACTCTTTCTTTTGTCAGCCATCTCTGGGAATAATGATGGCTGTCAGTGCCTGTACAAAAGGTGATGGAATATGGCTTGATGTAACTGGAGCAGGCTGTGTGGGGCCCCAGCAGTGCAGAGATGCTGGGCAGCGTCCCCTCAGTCCTGCCTGCACTTTTGGTCTGTCCCATTTCAGTAAATAAGTGAAGACACCTAAGCTCTGATCCTGCTGAGTGGCACAGGACCAGCAGAAAGTGGCAGTCACGAGGAGCTGCGTGTTGTTCCCTGACTCAAAATCTCCAGCTGCAGGAAAAATGTTGACTCCTCCAGAGGCCAGGAGCGGGAGATCCAAATGCCCTTCTGCCCTTGAGGCGTGGAGAAAAAACCCATGCAAACACAACCCTAAATCCTCTGCAGCTGCAACTGAGGAGATTTTAGCATCTCTGCAGATTTTACAGCGTGGATCCAGCATGTCCAGCGTCCCCAGTGTCCTGCCCGTGCCCAGAGCACGCTGCCAGCCGTTTCCCACGTTGTCTCCACGATTCGTACCTGCCCTCTCCCATCCCTGAAGCCAGCTGCAGACTCAGCTGCCAAAGAGGGGATTTTGGGAATATTGGTGGGGCATTTTCCTGTACTCAGGGGTGTGTCAGTCCTGCTCCGGGCTGCCCCTTCCTGTGGGCACCGAGCCCCGGGATGGCGGCAGGGGCTGCGGCGGCCGCGCCACCGGCGCCGTGAGCGGCCTTGGCCAACTCCTGCCGGCCCCATGTCCCTTCCCTACAATGGGGAGAACCATGTCGACGTGCGTGTCCCAGCTGGAGGATCGGGGAGGATTCAGCCCTGTTTCCAGTTGGCTCTACACATCCCATATGCTGCCGCCGCCTCTTCTCACCAGCGCCAGACACCGCGATCTCCTCTCCCTCGACGTGGTGGGTGGCCGGATCGATGAGCAACGCTTAACGAGTGTATTTGCTTTCTTAACTATGCAGCGGGGCTCTCGTTTCCTCGCTGTGGCCAGAAAGTGGGGAAAAAGCAGGGGAGCGGGCAGGGGATGAACGCCCGGAGTGGGGAGCAGGGCGCTGGTGCAGGGGGGGATCACCCCGGGCAGGTGCAGCGCTTGGCTGGGCTGGGAGCTTCGCTTTCAGTGGGAAGGGGACTCATCCTTCATGTGGAGAGCAGAATGAGAACCTACTGCCCTCTGAACGTCAGCAATATCCCCAGCCCCGTGCTGAGCGTGGAGCATGTGCTGGCTCTGCAGATCCGGCGTCCTGCAGCGCTGGGGGCGAGGGTGACCGGCCACCGGCAGGAGGGCGCGGGGTGCCCGGGGTGCTGGGCGCCTGCGGGGACCCTCCCCAAGTTCGCATCGGTCCCCCCCCTCCCTCCCCTCCCTTCCGCTCCCC